>JAPYYZ010003806.1:0-11234 GCA_030522705.1 Eretmocerus eremicus
GCGGTGGTGCGATCGATCTCACCTTGTCCGAACGCACTGAGTCTTCCTTTTCATTCGTAAATAGCAGCTTTTATGATCAAATTGAAACGTAGTTCAAGGGGCTGGGGCGGAGTATCTGGGCAGGTCGGACATTTCTCACCTTCGTACAAATTATTATCTAGTATGTATTTCCTTGTCCTACGTCACGGTTGTGAAGTCTGCGATTTTTATTTAATTTCTTCAGGATTCAAGTCATTGGCCCGTCACAAGTGATATGATCTTGATTCTTTCCGGTTGAATTCAACATTCAGTTGAGTAAATGAGCTAGTTCGAATCAAAATAGTATGCTGAATCCGAAAATACCATCAATTTTGCCAGTCACGTCACAACCATGAGATGATTGACTAAACACAATTCTACAGGAGAATTGAATTTTTGACCCCGGATTCTAAAATAATGAATGGTTCTACGTTCGAATATCGACTTTCAAACATTTTCATTTCGAGCCTCTCGTGAGGATAATGAAGTAGAAATCACACAGCTTGGACGGTAAAGCGAGCCCAGGGAAGTTTGGTTGCCACAGCTTGAAACTCAATCAGTAACTGCTTGGGTCTTCGGCAAATCCGAGTCAGCACTGTGCTCTCTCACCATAATCTCAAAAATGTGAACGCTCGATATAAAACTTCTAATGGACTCTCGCAAATCATCTGCACTTGAGCCAGTCAACAAATAGTGATGCCTTGACGATGCGCATCAATATTGGAGGATTTTCTCTTGTGATTTGGTCGAAAACGTTCATACGGATTAATTAATCGCGCTGGCTGGACATCACGCGGAAGAGCGAGTTGACCGAGTAACCAAGCAATTCCTGCTTGGGTCTCCGAGCAGAACGAGCTTGACTCATCTGTGACCGGCAATTCAAGCAAAAACTGCTTGAGTCTTAAGCAATGTCAGCTTCATTTCTTTCTCAGTGTATACGGGTTTCAGTGTACGGTAATATTACTCTTAATTGCCGAGGAGACTAACATCAAACAACCGACTACATTATGACACAGTGTCCGTAGGACCAGGGACCTACTAACTGGTGATATGAGTGCTCTGATATAAATTCTAGAAACAACTTTTGATATCGTATTCGTGCATGGTATGTGTGCCGGACTTTACCAGAGACTACTTAGTGTCCCCACTGGCGCTCGTGATTTAGTATTCCAGTAGGTAGCACTTGCGATCGAGTACTCGAAGTGATATTCGGGATCAAGCACTCAAAGTGATATTCGTGATCGGGTACTCAAGAGAGTACTCGTGATCGAGGACTCGGTGCAGTACTCATAATCTAGCACTCACAATGATGATCGTAATCGTGTACTCGCGTGATACTCGCCATCAAATACTAGAGGTGACTATGGTGATCGAGTACTCGAGGTTGGAGTAGTGGTACAGTGATCGGTTCAGTACTCTTGCTCGAGTTCTTGAGTTCGTATTCGTCATCAAGTAGTGCAAATAGTTTCCATCATCAAGCATTTGAGGCAATACTCGTGAGCGAGTATTTAAGGCCGTGTTCGTGATCGAGTACTGATGGTTGTACTTTTATGGTCGAGTTCTCGACGTAGTGCTTGTCATCGAGTTCACGAAGTGATACTCATCATCAAGTGCTCAAAGAGATTCTTGAGTACAAACCCGAGTACTCGATCACGAGTACAACATCGAATACTCGATTACTTCCTCGATAGTACTACCTCGGATACTTGTGGACGAGGATTATTTTGATCACTAGTGAACCTCAAGTACTCGATCACGAGTATCACTTCGAGGAATCAATGGCGAGTACCACTTCAAATGCTCGCTTACAGATATCATTTCTATCACTCGACCATGAAGATCATTTTAAGTACTCGATGATGAATATTACTCCGAGAGCTCGATCGTGAAAAATACCTCGATTACTTGATCACAAGTAATACTTTGAGTCCTTGACCAGAATTATCACATTCAGTACTCGATCGCGAGTACTACCTAGAGTACTAGATCATCAGTGTTACCAAGGACGCTGGTTTCCCTGGTACTCCAGCACATATATTACCATTATGGAAACAGAAGTTGTGTCTAGAGTACACATCAGAGCACTCATCATCAATGCCTCTGGCTCTCCCGACATTGAGTCAAAATGGAGTTTGGCATCAAATAATAGTTTCCTCAGAAATTTATCGGAGGAACCCTGCAGCCCTTTCGTGAGGCCAAAGATGAAAATCTTTGAAAGTCAATATGTGGATGTGAAATCATCTGCTCTTTAAGAATATGGGGTTGGAATTCCGGCTAGAGACTCTTGTTAAATACTCATCTCATTATTGTAAGGTGACCGGGTAAAACTAATATCATTCTCAGATTCAACGCACGATTCTGCTTTGAAGTAGCAAGGTCGCCTTCGTAGAGACGTACTTCCAGATTAGGAGCCGCTGTTACAATTTTGAATCTATTTAGTGCTCGATTTAGTGTCTGAAGTTGAAAATTTTCTAGGAATGCTCAGTTCGTGGGCTCATTCCCAGAAAATTTTTAATCATCATGGGGGACCGTACATGATAGAAAACAATTCACGCTTACAGGCCTGGAGAGACGAATACCAATACAAGTGTGTAGAATATGTAAATAAAAATGAGGAAAAAGAATGACCTACAATTTATGAAAGTTGGGAAAAGAAATACGAACGATTGAATTTCATAGAGATAAAAGTATTCCAGAGGGAATGAAATTTTGATCCATGTCAGTGTGATTATATTTCTGAGAATCAAATGGCTGTAGAATTGACTAAAATCAGAATTCTGGATGGAAAAAATCAATAGTGAACACCTGATGACATCAGTGACTTCTGTCAGATTTTTTAAGCATGATTTCATAAACATTAACGTGTGTATAGCATTCATTATTGAACAATTTTACATGGAGGTGGAGAAAAATCGCAAGTGAATAAATGCTTGATGTGAATAGTTCAAAATCCAAAAAAGTCACTGTTTAAATATTCTCTACTAGGAGATTAATCGTATGATTCTGGATCAATAGTTTACAAAAACGAAGTAATCCTCAACGATGAGCATGGAGCATCGATAATTACTTGTATCGCTTTGTCATCTGCTTGATTCATTCCGAATCTTTCCATCATAATCCATTGTTTATTCGTTTATTTAGTGATTTATCGGTATCAAACTAAATCTTGATTTTGATCGTATCTATTCCAAGGATCAATGACCATTCGGCAATGAGAAAGTATTCTGATGTTGATCTTTTTTAGCAGAATATTTTACATTTCATCCAATCACAAGAATCGACCTCAATCCCCATCCGAGATCAATGTACCCATTTTTAAAATCCAAATATATCAAGAAACATAGAAAATATGGTGCCGTGATGCATTCCATCATAAATTATGTATTTTTATCCTTCGTGCAAGCTTTCTCAAGCCTTCCGGGCAATTCCAAAAACTTTGCTGAAAATATCTTCCGGCGTTCTGGCAGAACGAGTGAAAGGACGAAATTGGCATCAGCTGAACCCATTAAATAAAGCGCTAAAGCAACAAAGTTTGCTGTGCAAATTAGTTCAGACCCGCACCAGAGAGTGAAATGAACGTTCCTGGATAAAAAAAGAGTGCAGAAATTTTGCAACTGCCGGGTCACCCGCGGCGTAAATCTGTTCACCAGGCCGAGCGTCGCTCGTTCAACTTTGCAGACTAATAAACGCCGACATGCTAGTCCGCTTGAGTGTACAGTTGAGCGGCATCGTAAGCTTTGATGATGTATCTCACACATCATTCTTGCTGCTGCACTTGATCATGAGACACGAGGGAAAATTAGATCTGAATCTCTAAATTATTGCAAAGCTGTATTTTTACTGTTACGCAACGACGTTTTCAACGTCTCGGCTACAGTGATGACTTTGATCTTCGCCGATGCCAGCAAGATTTTATCGATGTGATAATTGATAAAACGGGAAACTAAATAATATAATTAAGAAGAAAAAGATTTTAAGGTTATTATAGATGATACCATTCACAAATCGAATTAAAGGTGGGGACCTATTCATAATTTATAGTTTCATCATCATGAACTATTCGATCTGATTTATCGGATCGTTGAGTGAAATAAGAGTTCGAGGACCAATCGATCAGAGCTCATAAGTTGTACAAATTGAGGTATAAGTTGACCCGTGGAACGAATTCTCCTCATAGAATTCATGCTTGGCTAAAAAATACTGCTTATAAGAAGATGATATTCCCAGGAATAGGAATGGAGACATAAAGAGTAAACACATCAGGTTCTAGTCAACTCAGTTTCATGATCTCAATTCAGACCGCATAATGATTGAGCTTTTGAAAAAATCATGGCATGGCATCAATGGCAAAATGAGTTATACGCTCGTGATACCAGTTTTCGGGTCATTGACCGCAGCAAATGATTTTCCTGAACAGTATTTCTGAGAATGATCAGTTTCAGGCAAATTGAATCAGGCGTCACGAACGAATAAACTTGTGTGTAAACTGGTTCGAGCGCTACATTGATTCGCAAGCCCTGGCGTTTCCTTTTTCTGTAATTTGAGTCAATTACGAACGAAGCGTGATCTCGAGTGTAATCCTTTCCCAGGTAAAACCGAGAAAAGTTTCATACAACGTAACTGGGCAGTATAATTGCAGATGTTGAATAGGAGACTGCGCAACACGTTTGGCTTTCCCATAAACTCGCCAAACTTCCAATCATTGCCAACGAATTGGACACTTGGGACAGCTCGCCGGCATCGTTAATATAATGGTTCTGTCTAATTAAAGCGAGTCCCGTGGCAAGGAGGTGTGCAAACGAAGGAGAAGCGACCAGAGAGGAAGAGGGATATTCCGGGATATGGAGAGTATTTTCGAAGCAGTTTCATAACCAATGAGTATCGCGCACGTGTATAGGAATAGTGGCTGGCGCGCGTAAATGCAAAAGGTAAAAAACAGGAATTCCGCCCGAGCGATCGAGGGGGCGCGGTGTGGACGGATAATGGTAGAACGCGGATTCGATGATAAGTATCGTGACGAGGCTCGTGAAGAGACCATTAGTCTCGGCAAGATATCAATTTACACGGGTCCGAGGAGTCATCCGAGGAGAGATGCCGGCCGGCGCGGCGCAACTGCTCTCGGCCGCGTTCTCATCTTCGCCGCATGTAACCGCGGCGGATGAATTTTTCTCCAACATCTCGCTAATGGGCCCGGCTCTCTCTCGTCGATAGATTAATTCTAACCTTGCTCTCCCACGGAACAAATCCTCTCACTCGTAAAATGTACAAGCCCTCGCCGCAACTCGCACCTGTTTCGTATATTGCGGCGTGTCGGCCCGTTCACGAATTACCGCGGGTATAAATCGCTCTGCGGTCGTCATACGGTATACACATTTTATTTCATCCGCGCATCGAGCTCTTTGGCATTGTTGAAATCCTGGAACTCTTCTCTCCTGCGTGAAGCGCGATTTCGCACGGGTTAGCGCGCTGTAGGAAAAGGCGAGGCATTTCCTCGCGGTCGTAAAATCAGCCATTCCGTTGCGATCGCGATCCGCAAAATCTTCATTGCTTGCACGTAGCCGTACACACACTACCGCAAAAATTGCAAAGCGCTACATGGATATGAGCACTGAGTTGATATGGTATGGCTACGTTGGTGGATATCCATGTATAGTTGAGCCCGCGCCTAAAAGCGTATCCGCTGCTTGAGCGCAAAGCGTCGTTGCAGGAAACCATTAAACGCCCGCTACTCCTCGTACTCGGATATGTAGTTATGTGAGCTGTGCTGCGGCTCTCGGGGCGCAATCGGCACTTTTCATCGGTGCAATTATCGTAATCGCGCGACCGATTCGCCACCACTGCTCTATTTCCGGCCACGCCGGAAAGGCCGCGACCGTAAGTAGGTGTATTTAACCCTTTTGAGCTTGCCGCGTATTGCGCAGAAGCTCGGACAACTATTACCTCGACTATTACAGTGAGACTTGGTACTGTAATCGTTAACGAAGGTCTACATAGGATTTTGAAGATGGATTAGGTGTGATACGTGGTGTTTGAAGTTTTGAGACGGACGTCTGTAATATCGATAAATAGAAGATATCTGCAAAGTTTGAGCAAAGTCTGTATAGATGAACCTTTCCTGGAGAATCAAGAATATACAAGAAACAAAAATGAATCCAGAACAAACAATCCCAACTTACCTCATATTTCCTTAGTGAAAATCTTTCCTTTTCTTTATGAAATCATCATGTCCAACTCCCCACAATCGAATCGCATTTATTCGGATCATAGTGTCGATATGGCATACAGTATTCAGCCGACAGTCTTAAATCAGTAGCTATTGGAGGTAAACCTCATTTTCAGCGACGGCCATACTGACCCATCTGATTAACGTGTGGTATTTTTGAGGTTCGGCCATGTTGGCTTCTATATAGTCTTTCTCCTATTATAAGCCATGGTCCTTGAATAATAATCAGTAGGACGACAAAATATAAGCCACTGGTCCGAATACAAGCCAATCCTGAATTTACGTTGTACCCGAATATAATAAGCCGTACCCATCCTGTCTGGATGTAAGAGGAACATGCTCGACGTTTGAATTATTCTGCTTGTGCACACCACGTGTAGTTCGCCTCGGGATTCCGTACAAAGTTTTGGAATCACTCCCATTTTTTCTACTCGTAAATGATAGCTGCGATTTCTAAACCTCAAAATTATAAGCCATTGTCCCAATATTAGCCGTATTTTTGAAAGTCAAAATAATTATATGCCATGCCTTATAATAGAAAAAACGCGATAGTTTAAGACGGAGGTTTACTCCCGTAGGAAATTGGCATGCTTCACAGAAGTAAAAAAAATTGAATGGGAATCAACACGAGCTACGTTGAACAGCTAGCACGAAGCATCCTCTAAGATATCAGCATCAGCTTTAGCCTGTGAATACTCCCATGACAGCTGCTTCCACCCGAAAGATCTTTCTTACCCATCATGATTCACAGCACAGTTTTAACCATCGGGTCCAAGCGTTTTAACTTTGAAAGCGGCTACAGTTATGCTAGCTTGCTGACTCCGTGATGGCGAAATTCGGTATCTATCTTGAATGGGCTCCACTGATTAGCGCAGGTGCCACTTGGTTTTTTCAAAAGCCAGAGTCGGTAACTGTTTCGAAAATATTCTTAGAGTCTCTACAGAGAGTTTTGTAGATAATTGTAGGTTCGTGGCGAGGTGTGCGACGTTGCAATACCACAGCGAAGTTAGTTCGACAATAAAAACGATTCCTGTTTCCTTTCTCTTCCTAGCAAAATTGACGTAATCCTGTCTTTGCTATTGTTGTTGCAAATCTTCGGAGGTGACCGTACCAAATGCCGACCCATTTCGAATCTTTTGAAAGACAGTATCGTCACAATTAGAATGAAATAGAACTCTCTCATAATGTTGAGCTCAGAGTTTTCAGTCCATCTTCGGAGACGCATTGTTCTACGAAGAAAACCGATGATACATTTCTATCGTGTGATACTGGAGACGGACGATTCTCAGCATATTGTGAAGCATGTATCAATGATAGCGAGAATTATAAATTGCCTCTATATTCACATTCATAACTACTTTCCTGATTCCCATCATTGTTTGTACTCTCGCACAAATAGATGCAGAAAAGAGCAAAGTGCCAAGATACGATTTGAAATCGTGTATTCCAACAGCAAGCTCAGTATCCGATGCTGCTATAGCTTCCAACCTCGACGTTCCATTCGGCACTTGCGGAGTGAACCCTGGGTAGTATAGACTCGGCGCTCTCGTCGTTCCTCCCCAGAGAACTATATCTGCGCCCTTGGCTCGCTCGATCCCTTACTACAGCTGAACGGGTGGAGCCTAATCGGGTCGAGCCCGCCGGAGATTAATAATTAGCCACGGACGCGGGCGCACCTCCGCAGCCCGCCTCGCAAAAGCTCCTCGCTAACTTTGCCGACGATCCCTACTTTCCGCGCAGCTCCACGCACAGCGGGCACTTTTCAGCCTCGAGCGGTTTGATGGGCTTTGGCGAGGGATCCGGCAGATGTGGGGCGTTTCGCGTTATGATATTCTCCCGGCGCGTGCTTGGACGTCGAACTTTTACGATTTCAACGGTGGTCTCCAAGATTCATGCACTATAGAAAATTCTGTTTTATTTGCGAGTTCAGGCCCCGTTAGATGGCGCTGATGAGAGCTCTCAAAGTTATACTCAGCCTATCCGTGTGAACCTGCGATTTGTGTTCGTGAGCGTCCGTAAGGCGAAGATCTATGCATTTGGTATAACTTTGAGAGCTTCCTACCATTCACTGCTAGGTGTGACACTTTCGTTTGAGCTTGCGAATACATTCAAAAACATGTGAGGAAAGCCATTTCCCAAGGGTACGTTAGAATTTTTATTCAGTATCAGTGCCTTAGAAAGCGGAAGGGCTTATCGAATTTACAGCCAAATGTTCGTGAATATTCTCACGGTACAGCAGTTCAAATGATTTTATTGAATCTCTAAACGAAAGGTTTTAATTTTCAAATCATGTGTATTTTTTCCTGGAAAAGGATACATGCTAGGGAGAATGCAAGGATACTATGATACTCATTTGTTGATTCTTCAATAATCATTTGCAAGTTGACAATGAATGACAACAAAGTACACAAGCTTAAAATTAAGACTATGTACATATTCGTCATCTAACATTCCAAACCTGGAAAGTCACAAATCATATATAAGCATGCGAATTGTGACATTGATAAAGTTCGAACACCTTGGCGATCAAGCCATTGATCAAGTTTTCTGTGAGTATAGGTTTCAGACTAGGCGTGATGTCTAGAAGCAAAGCACGTTGTTCTTATACTGGACTGTACAAGTCTCTGGACAGTATTCTTGTACCAAACAAGTTCTTCTTGATCTTCAACGGTCCTTTCAACTGCTGATCATTACGTTTATAAGCTGATCTCACAGAATCAGGGTCTGAGGATGTGAAGCAACCGAAGAAGTTCTGATTGCCTCCTCACAAATACTCTACTCGCTCGAGCGCGTCCTCGAATCCCCTCCATGGTCGCATAACAAGCTCGCTACCAGATCTCGTTTCCATACTCGAATGCCAATCTTTTCCCCTCACTCGTTCCTTCTCAACGAGCCCTAATTCAGGCTAAAAGATCTCAACGAGTATTATGAGTGCCCGTTGACGGTGAATAGGCCGTGGGTGAAATTCAATCCAGTGTCTGTTCGTTCCGCGCTGCACAGTGCACTCATTCTCCAACTTTAATCCGTTGGCCATTCCATCGCTTAGAATGTACATGCGAGTCCTCTGGAGTGCCATGAAGATTGCAGTTACACTCCACGAAAAGTGTGGTGGCAGCGATTGCATCAACCTCAAATCCCGTATCCAGGAAATCTACGAATACGCATGATTGTGATGGGGATTATTCAATGCCGGAATGGACTATGAATAAGAATTCATACGAGACCTTCTCCTGTGTCCCAAATTAGGAAATTCCTGCATCCAGAAGAAGTTTCCTTATGGTATTCTTGTGTCGTCCCCTGCTCGCGAGAATTATTTGTAGATATCTACTTGGTACTGCTTAATAATTAAATATTGAGAAATTATTGAAGCAATTCCAAATCTATATGGACTTAGAGCCACTCTTGCACTGAACAACTTATGAGTCACTGGCATTTCCACTCTAAAAAAGATCAACTCACCCACCTATTTACAACAATCAGTAACGTATTGCGAAAAATCAACTTTTGCGAACCGAAGTAGTTCTTGACCCTCTAGGGATCGACAGTTCGGATGACCCTCACTGCTCATCAAAGTACCAAAAGTAAGAAGACTCAGTCAAATTTTGTGAAAGCATAATTACATGTAAATGCTTAAGCTCCCAAAATGACCGGCTAGATCCCACCAATAGACTATAATTGCCACCTAGATGAGGCATTAAGTTGTACGGTAAGTCCGTATTGTATCATGAAAAGCCAGGACACTATGGTATAAAAAGTTAGGAGCTGGATTCCAATGCGTCTCAGAACGCCTCGTGGCTTACCTAAAGAGATCGAGATCAACGATCGAGTTCGAGAGGGACCTTGATACAAACGCTTGGTACAAGCTCATATTCGGGATCCCTCGGGCCTCGCGAGCTATACCGGTCAGTGGAGGGCGGGCGCGCGCTAATTACGCACTGGGAGTATACATAATGATAAGTTCCGGGCTGCACGAGGCGAGTCGAGGCATACCTGCGTTTCACCCTACACGCAGTTTCTCGCTTTTCCCCGACGCAGCGTCATCGCGCATTCCTCGCCGCGAGGGCACGTGCATCGGCGTCTCGCACTCGGTCTCGGACCAGGTCTCGAACGTGCCTCACCTGCTGCGCTTGCCCCTCGGCTTGCCCTGTATGCATTTCATGCGAGCAGGACAACTCGCCTTTTTGCAAGCGGCTCGAGCCAAAGGGCTTAGTCCTTGTGTAATGTGCTGAGCCGGCGCGCGTGGAGCGGAACGCGCTCGATGCCCAAGAAGCGTTCAGCAAATGAGATATATTCGCTGGGTCGTATACATCGGGTCTCCTCAATATCTTTATAATACAAAATTACGAGCCTGGATGCGGATTGCTCACTGTGGGACGTCGCAAACCTTGCACGTGCAGGGTCGCCGAAAAGATTGCAGAAATTACTTGACCTGCAATTTTATTGCTCATTTTCTACCATCTATCTTTGATACAATTGAATCTGATTCTTGAACTTGCTTGGAGTCTTAATATAAATCATCTGTTCGCACCGGTATGAAGGGGAAATGAGCAAGAGAATTAAGATCCTCCGCTTATAATAACAGTAAAGTCTTCGACTCGATTGTCCTGATGCATTCCTACACAGTACTTGTAAGATCGGTGCTCACAGGCGATACTCTTCCAGATGGAGCCTCAGGCCATTATCGAAGATTCTCGCAAAAACTCTCACATACTTATCGCAAGGGTCACCCGGATTTTCGTCCATTTCTAAAAAACTAGATGAACGGAGGAGGAGAGGATTGCTGACTTTTGAAATATATCAAACAACTAGGCTGTGGGGAATGAACGGCCGATAATGAGAGGAGAGAGGGAGAAATGCTTCCTCGGGCTGTCGAGCAGACGGCCTCCGGTAGCTGAGTGGTTAAAAGTACCGATACGCGAAATGTCGGGGTCGTGTGTTCGAATCACACCCGGGGGCAGTTTTTTCTTCACCTCTCATCTCATTGTTAATTAGC
>JAPYYZ010003807.1:0-12424 GCA_030522705.1 Eretmocerus eremicus
TGCTGATCACCTCGGGAAGCTCCGAAACCTTGGGGGAATAAATGAGATGTGAGTTGGAGATCTGGAAATTTGTTTGAAAATGTTCGGTACATTGATAGTATTTCAAGCGGCTATGGCGAAGAGACACCTCTCGCACAATTTTAGTATTTCTCTCACTCTGATTTTTATTTTTCATACTAGTGACACATTCCTCGTGTTTGGTGGGGCGTTTCTTGTACGAAGGGGACACTTTTTAAATTTCTGAACATTTTCTCAACAGTGTCAAAAATGTTTTACGAGTGTAAAAAACATCACTTGCGTCTGAGAAATGGAAAAGCGTCGTGAGAGAAGCTTTTCGCCAAAGCCGCTCTTCATGTTCATTATTTTTTGTGCGGGAAATTGCTGCGTCGGGAGAGAATGGATTGGATATAGTGTGAGACATGAAGAAAGGATGAGAGCAAAATCGCACGAGGATTGCGAAAGAAGAAAAAAGAGAGATAGGGAATGTGCTTTTCATACACTGGATTTTCCGAAGAAACAACATGAGAAAAATATTGCACCCTTATTTTCTGCACAGAAGCGTAAAAAATGCGATTTGAAAGACATACTCCAGAAACCATCACAGTCAGATGGACAAATCCGAATGGAGTTCGTGAAGGGGTTGCTCGTTAAATTTAAAATACTTCCGTGATCGACATTACAGCCAAATGAAATTCTACGCTGATATCGTAATGTGCAAGACTTATCTTTTATCAAAGTATCCGATCAGTAAATCGATGAACGCATCAAGGGGTAATGGCGGAGGGAAAGTTGATTTCATCATCCAACTTGCGAAAATTTTGTAAGAAAAATCTCTCTCACGAGGATTTTTAAAGATAAAGTGTTTAAACTGGTGACAAAGAATGAAATCGATAAGCGATCGAATTTCTGTCAAGGAGATGTCGGATACCGACATTGTCGAATTTTCAAGTTTCTTTATAAATTTTCAAGGTACTGCAAAGATCGAAAGTGAGACCAATTCTAGAACTTATAAAATCAGCGTGACTTTCTAGACCCTCGATAACTCAAAAATTCATTGAATAATTTGAAAATTCTACATTGTTGATGAGCGTGCAATTAGGATAGGCCTTCGACATGTTCTTAAAAGTTGAACGTGTGAGGATGAAGAAAGCTTTGTATGAATCGGGCGGTCATTCTCAGATCGATGGGGTGCGGTACGCGCTCACCATGTCGAGAATCTTGTCGGCAGGCAGCCAGATCGATGGGGTGCGGTACGCGCTCACCATGTCGAGAATCTTGTCGGCAGGCAGCGAGAGTACGCCGTCGACGTCGAGCCCGAGCACCTCTAGGGTGGCCTGCACCTGCTGCACGTTGAGCTTCTCCGCGACGAGGTTCGACTGCAAGCTCTCGAGGGCCTGCCTGTCCATGGCCGCTCTCGAGTCGAGCTCCTTGCTCGATCTCTCGATCTCCCTAAGCCTGTTGATCTGCGCCTCCCTGTCGCCGATCTCCCGTTGCAGCTCGGCCACCCTCTTCTCGAGCATCTCCGTGGAGTTGCTGGCCTCGTCCAGGGCGACGTCCTTGGTCTCCACGAGCTCCCTCAGTCTCTGCTGTTCCCTCGAGGCCGCCTCCCTGTCTCGCTCCAACTCGGCCCTCGTCTCCTGGAGCTCGCGCTGCCTCGCCTCCGCCGAGATCCTCGTCTCCTTGAGCTCGCGCTCCCTCGCGGCGGCTCCCCTCTCGGCGTCCTCGGCTCGCTTCTCCGCGCTCTCGAGCAGAGCCTGCAGCCTCTGCCTCTCCTTGGCCATCTGGGCCTCGTGGCTCCTCTCGAGCTCGGCGAGCTTTGCCTGGAGAGCTTGCATCTCGTGCTGCTGCTTGTCGAGGCTCGCCCTCTGGCTCGACAGGCAGTCCTGCAGCTTCTTGTTCTCCTCCAGGGTCTGCTTGCACACGGTCTCGAGGTCGCCGTTCTGCTTGCTGAGACGCTCCACGTTGTCGCCGAGGGAGTCCACCTTGAGAGACAGCTTCTTCTTGTCCTTTTCGAGCTCGAGGACGCGAGAGGAGCTTTCGTGGAACGATTCCTCCTTCAGGGAGTCTATGAGGCTGTTGAGCCTGCGGTTCTCCAGCTCGAGCTTCAGAGCGCGGGCCTGGGCGTTGTTGGACAGCTGCTCCGAGAGCTTGTTGTCGGCTGCCTTGTCGCCCGGGTCGGCCTCGGAGTCGCTCGTCGCTCCGTCGGGCAGCGAGTTGAGGGCACCTCCGGCTACTTCGCTGGCAACGGTTTTTATCAGGCGCTGCAGCTGGGCGTTCTCTTCGCAGACCTCCTGGTACTTGTCCTTGTCGGCGACCCGTTCCAGACTCAAGTCGTTCAACAACTGCTCGTACTTGATTATCTGAGACTCGAGCTCCAGCATCTTGTCGGAGCGTTTCCTTGCCGAGTTCAACTGCTCCTCCAGGATGTCCTTTGTTTCCATCAGTACCTTGTTGTCCTCGTGCAGCTCCTCGATGCGGCTCTTGTAGTACTCGATGTCGGTCAGCTTTTCTCTGTAACGCGCAACCTCTATTTCCAAGCGATCCGCTTTTTCCGCTCTCTCGATGGCTGCGTCCAGCTCATCCCTGTAGGACTTTGCGGTGCGCGCCTCCAGTAATAACTCTTGATTTTCTTCTTTTAATTTTACCAGAACTGTCTTATTGTGCTCTAGCTCTTCCTTGCATTCGATAAGAGCCTCAGTCTTTTCCTCTAGTTCCTGCCTTTGTTTTCTTACTTTTGATTTCCAGTCTGCTAGCTCAACTGCATAGCGATGAACTTCCTCTATGCTACTGTTGTGCTTTGAGTTATTCAATGAGGACGGAGTCATACTACCTTTCTTGGGAGTCGATAGATCTCTCCCTGCACCAGAGGAATTTTGAACCATGCTCATGAGTAAACTGTCATCGCTTCTATCATTAGCTGAACTCTCTTCATCGGCACAATTTTCACTGCCATCATCATTACTGCCATTAACTGCTTTCAAGCTTTTCAGCCTGGCACAGAAGGTATTCCTCTCTTGCATCAATTTCTTAACTTGTGTGAAGACATTTCCCATATTGACATTCTCCATAGATTCTTGAGTTACTACAATATCTTGATAGTCAGTCACTTGTTTAATGCAATCCACTATGGCCAGCTGAGTGTCAACATTGAGTGTCTTGATTTTAGTAATAAAATCTTCCTTATTGGAGCACTGCACAGCGCATCCAAGGAGTAATAACAACAGTAACTTAGCTTCGGGAACATTTTTCTCTGGGTCTTTGCCCAACTTGAGAGAATCTGGCAGGACCAACACTAGGTGACCCAACTGCTCTTCGTAAAATTGTCTCATGTTATCAATAACAATCTCTAGATTTTTCACGCGTACTTTTGAATCTCCTCCGGATGGAATCACCCCATCGTTCAGAGGTTCAGGATCACTGGAACAGAAAACAATAATAAGAATGGATTATGTAGAATTAAACAATTTTTTGTCTAACTCAATATATTTAAGATCAACGCACATCTGAAGGAAGACATTGTGCAGCAAGACTCCATCAACAAGATCATGATAGTTAGTTAGAGCATTTGGATCCTCTAAACAGCTGATGAACTGCAAGAAACGATTGTGCAGGTTAGATGGTAAGAACCCGAAATATTCGAGATCCAGTATTTTGTTATTCATTGTTGAACAAATCAATTTACCCATGTCACCAATGGTCCACATAAAAATTCGTTGATCTCCGACGAAGCCATTTTTAGCAATAAAGAGCAAGGCTTGTAACAAGACTATGAAAGGCCTCAGGGCTACATGTCAACAAAGGCCGTGATCGGCCTTTGGGTCCATCTCAAATATGCACACAACTCACTATTTCTGGATAAATAATTGTTTTGCACCAGCGCATGATTGTCTGAATTGTCTTACGAACATACAAGTTTCTGAACTAAATGGAACAAGGCGACGGTAGACACATATTTGCGGGTGCCTTCTTGAAAGTGAAGGCAAACAAATGATTCGCTTGGAGGCTTGACTTGAGAATCGCATACCAACACTTGCGCGGGCGTATGTAATCTGTATCACACACATATCTATATAGTAACTACACATGCCTCATACTGGATCATACTCAATTCCACCGAAATCCACCAATCAAATGACGCAAATTTTCCTACCAACCAATCGTCAACACTCATTTGAGATTTTTCCAACAGCTACAGGAATTCCTGTGGCAGCGGGTGCACCAAAACAAGAATACGCGCCACCCGGATAAACGAACAAGACTTGGAATTTCAGAATAGTGATCTCGCGGGATTGCCCGAAAATCATAACTTGCAGCTTGTTTGCTTGTTTGGATTTCGCAAACGAAAGTGAAACGTCTAAGATTCTTGGGTTTTCATCATTCATTGTTAGGCCCCGGTTTCTTGAGAACAAACACATGATGGTTTTCTAACATGAGAAGATTTTCATCAGTCATTCCCTTCATATTTGTAAGTCTTTGTGTAAAATGAACTATTTATTTGAGATTCTACTTACTTTGGTACAAAAGACAAAATTTCTCAATACAGGTATGTTTAGGGAGTGTTTCAGGGCTAGATAACCTCCTTCATTATGTGATTGATGAAGTTCAAGCTGGATCCTATAAGTATTACAGTTTAATGTACCATGGATCAATTAAAATTCGATTAACCACTCAGTAATTATAACTTTTTATTATTATTACCAATTTTGTCAGCGTAATTATGTAATAGTACAAGTTTGATAATTTTCCTTTCATTAGATCAGGTGATGCTGATGTATATGTTTCTCAAACAACTGCAAAGCCAACATATGAGCCAGATCATTACTGCTTGCAGTCAACTACCTGTGGAGAGGATATAATTTATATTCCTCGAAGGTTTGTTTTATATCTTTCAGCCATTAGTTGGTCAGTAGGTTCTTTCGGTAATTTTGTAAATATTGACTATTACAGTTTCAAGAGACCAGTCAGTATTGGTGTGTATGGACATCCATCTTATGAAACAAGCAGTTACACATTACTAGTGTATCAGGTAAATGATCTCCACGGAGATGTATTGACTGATGAGAATCAAGAAGATGATAATCTTCAAGGTTCGCAAACTCCAAAGGTAATAAACATTGATCTTCAGAGATGTTTCTAGCTGTCTATGATCAAATTATGAATTTTTTCAGAAAGAGAAGTCATCTTTTATACGAGCCTTGTTAGGGTCATTTGTTGATGTAGTATTTCATGTATTGTTCTGATAGAAAATTAACTAGGAAAAATGTTGGAGTACGAGAATCAAATGTTCTTGGAAATATTGCATGAAGATGGGCTAGTCATTGTAGCAAAGTAATGTTGAAAATTTCCTTATTGCCATTTACTCTCTATTTTGTTGATCTGACCTAATTATGCATTTGTTCATACCAATTACAGAGGTCTAAGTCTTGACATTGTATTTATGAATATTTTGAAAGCTTATTCTGATCCTGGACAACTTGTGATTGTTCTCAATACAAATGATTATGAAGAAGCCTATTTCATTGAACAATTGAAAGCACAGGGAGTAAAGCACTTACCCCGACTTGTAACATCAGAATGCCAAGCAGAAGAAAGGTCTGAATAAAAATGTCAGATAGATATTGAAATATTTCTGGGTGAGTTTGAATATTTGACTCAATGAATTCAAAATCTTTTCAGGGAAATTATGTACTTAGAAGGAGGAGTATTATTCATATCTGGCAGAATATTAGTTGTTGACATGTTGAAAAACAGGGTTCCACTCAATCTAGTCAGTGGAATACTGGTATACAGAGCTCATTCAATTTTGAACTGTCATCAGGAAGCTTTTGCTCTTAGATTGTATCGGCGGACAAATAAGGTTTTGTATTTATTGTTTAGAAGCTAGAACTCAATGGAGAATGAAAAATACCGTATTATTGCAGACTGGTTTCATCAAAGCTTTCACCAATTCAGCATTGGCTTTCACGGTCGGCTTTGCTCAGGTGGAGCAAGTTATGAAAAAATTATTCGTAAAGAAACTGTACCTTTGGCCAAGATTTCATAAAATTGTAAACAACAGTCTGTCTAAACATAAAGTAAGTTTTCATGATCTGGAAAATTTTCTAGAATGCTACAATCATCAAATACTGATGTGAGTTAATTTTGCAGCCCGAAGTTTTCGAGCTCCATGTGAAATTAACGGCAAAAATGTTGAGCATCCAAACCGGATTACTTGATGTTATGAATTACATGGTTCAGGAGTTGAAAAAAATCAACAAATATGTGTGTATCCCAGATTATTAGTGGTTTTAAAAAGTTGCATTGGTACAATAAACTTTTCTGTTCTAGCTCGATTTGGAAGAGTTGACCGTTGAAAATGCAATTGCGAAAAAATTTCACAAACAGTTACAATTGCAGCTGGATCCAATTTGGGACCAACTCAGCTTTAAAAGTAAACAACTCATTACGGATTTGAAGACTCAGCGATCGTTGTTGATGTAAGTCAAGACATAGCTTATTGAAATGATTTCTCACAAATAATTTGTCATTATTTGATTCAAAAGGTGTTTAACGTATGAGGATTCTGTCTCGTTTTATGCCCAAATCAATAACCTAAGGACAATGGATTATGCAATGAAAAGCAGTGGCTGGACAGTACTGGATGTAGTTGACGACTTATTTAAAAATGCGAAAGCGCGTGTCTATACTGACAATGGAGGTTGTATTACCAATCATTCTACAAGATTTTTCGTGTTGAGTCTAAAAGTTTGAAATGATGATTACTGTTGCTCCAGACTTGAAACCAGAGCCCATCCCGAAATGGGCAGCCTTGTCAGAAGTTTTAAAAGAAATCAGTCTTGAATGCGTCAAAAAACGGGATGAACCGGTAGAAAAGATTCTGATCCTCACTCAGGACAGCCGGACTTGCAATCAATTGAAAAACTATTTAACCATGGGAGGAAAGGAATATTTACTATACATGACAATGAGAAAACTAAAACCAAATAAAATACAAAATCAGAAGCAACCAGAAACAAGGTATTTTGCAAATTTAGGTCTCTTCATTCACGTTATAATGACAGATGATAAAATTGTTGTTCTTTGCAGCAAATCTTCGACTAAATCTGAAGATGACAAGACAAGCCCTGATGATGATGGATCACCTGATAAAAACGAGGAAGAACATGAAAGTTATGTCTTAACACTAACTCAGAAACTCCAGGCGAATGATGACAACGATGAAGGAGATGCCCCTGAGGAGAATATGAATACTAGTCAATGTTTTGAGACTTGCTCACAGGTTTGACAATCTATTTTTTGGACAACTCAGCCTTTTCCTTCGGAAAAGTAGTCTGAAAAGATAATCTTGACAATAAATGTCTACAGCTTGCTGATTTAGACTTGACGACCATGACAGCAAGTGAGCCTCTCTTGATCATTCAATCTATCAAGAAAGGAGGAGATCCAATGGCTTTGCATCGAACTCTAGAGGAAGTGCGCCCAACTTATGTGATTATGTATGCGGCTGATATTTCGGCAGTGCGGCAGCTCGAAGTTGGTGGTCAAAAATCTCACCTGATGAAAAAGACCTGACTATGGCTCTTCTAAAACTTGAATAATTTTCAGGTATATCAAAGCAAGAATCCAACAATATCTCTGAGGGTGTACTTTTTGATTTATGGAGGATCTGTTGAAGAACAATCTTACTTGACATCCTTACGGAGAGAAAAAGATGCTTTTGAGAAACTTGTGCAAGCAAAGACTGTGAGTATTATGTTGTCCATCAGAGTTTTATGAGATAAACTTTTAATGACACTCGTGTTTTTTAAGACAATGGTCATACCTGCTGAACAAGACGGCAAGTCAGCAGAAATAACACGTTCGGAAGATGCAGATGAGGAAAACACAAGGAAAGGGGGACTGCAAGAGGATCAAGCCGTTACGGTCAACAAGGTCATCGTAGATATGAGAGAGTTCAGAAGTGAACTGCCGTCGTTGCTGCATCAACGCGGAATCGAAATCGAACCCGTTACATTGCTGGTTGGTTTTTGTCGATGGAATTACATGATTGGACGTGCACAATGATAATACGGGAATGTTTAACATTTTTCAGATTGGAGATTATATCATATCACCGGAAATTTGTGTCGAGAGAAAGAGTATTCCGGATTTAATCGGTTCCTTAAATACTGGCAGACTCTATAATCAAGCAATTGCAATGACTAGGTACTATACCAAGCCTATGTTACTCATTGAATTCGACCAAAATAAACCCTTCAGCTTACAGGTAACGTAAATTGCATTGTAAATCAGTCCTGGTTTTGACCATCAGGGATTAACCAATCAACCATCCATTTGCAGGGAAAATATTACATCAGTCGCGATATGCAGAGCATGGACATCACCAATAAACTGCAACTGTTGACATTGCATTTTCCTAAATTAAAATTGGTATGGTCACCCAGCCCCCATGCTACTGCTCAGCTTTTTGAAGAGTTGAAGGTATTGTATTTCACTTTATCTTTCGTCTCGTTGATTTGTAAGTAAATAATGAGGACATAATCTAAAAAAAATAAATAAAAAAAAAAATCTACCGAGCAGCAAGGAAGGCCGCAACCTGATGGGGTAAGGGCTGCTCAAATCGGCGTTGATGATGATATTGAAGACAGAAGTCTGATGACTGAAAAATATAACTCTCATATCCAAGATCTAGTGGCTAAACTGCCTGGGGTTCATTCTAAAAATTTACGTCAGATCTTGAATAAAGGCCGTTCTTTGGAACACTTAATCAAGTTGTCGAAGGTATTTTTTCATCATTCAAGAATATCCAATTGATTTGAATTATGAACTTATTCTTTGGTTCTTTCAAGGAGGAGTTAACAGAAATGATAAGCAATGGGCGAGATGCTCAACTTTTGTACAGTGCATTGCACGATAAACACAAAGCGCCCGACCCGTCAAATAACGTCCGAGGTTCATCGTCAAAAGTTAAGAGTAGAGGGTTGTTTTTCAAAAATAAAAGAGGGAAATGATAATCTCTGCATATTCAGTATAGGTAGTTAATTTTCTGTAAAATAATCTTATGCGAGTTGAAATTACTATAATTTTAGAAGGTTCTGTATCTGTGATATGTAGAATCTTCAAGATATGTATATTTCCCCCCATAAAGAGAATTTTTGACTCTTGAGAATTGATAGGAAAATTGTATATAAAAATCGTTTTTCCTATATTGATGATTTTGTACAATATTTACATACTCTCTCAACATAACAATCATAATATTTCAAGTCGTAACGTCATCATCATCACTATCACAATGAGCATCCAAACTATATAGAAATGAATCACTCTCAAACATTGGGAAGTAAAATCTGAAAAAAAATTCGACAATCATGGGGTTTGAAGTTTTTGAGAATCATTGTCATCAGTTCAATGTGAAGAAAACATGGAGCACTTACTCTGGTTGATCCCATATTCGTTTTCCTGGAAGTTTACAGTGCTCTTCTCTTTTCATGTGATCATTTAAATTCTCTGGAATCGTGTTGCAATAAACACATCTTCCATCATGAATTTGTTTTCTGACATAATTGACAATTTTCACCTGCCAAAATTGAATTTGAATGATTAAGTATGAATAATTCTGCGATACAAGAATTGACGAAATGTAGGGACTTTTTCCAACCTTCTGATAAAAATTAAATTCCTTGCTACTAGATTCGAAATCAAAATTATGTCCCAACTTCATATGTTCTAAGCTTGACTCGAAATCTTGATCTCTATGATCACAAAATAGACAACAAATGTTGACTTCTTCATTGTTCCAATCTGACCAGTCTTCATCTTGATTGTCACTATCAAATCCTGATGGATCTTCAGTTTCTACAGTTGGCTATGTGATCAAGAATTTTTTTCCATATTAATAATTTTCTAATGCATGATAAAAAAATGAGTTGGTCAATTACTTGGCCAGTACCTACCAGTTTGGATGATTTTCGTTTCTCACGAGATTGATTTGACAGATAATTTGTGATGTAGTATTTGTCATATGCTTTGTTATTTGGGTTCACTTGCTTATGTAACTTTTTACGCATGTGCTCTTTCAAAACAATCCGGTTCTTAAATTTTTTCTCACAATAAAGACACAAGAGGCTGAAAGAGGATTATAGTTTCAGTATGTAATTTTTTAATGTAATTAATAGATTCAGAATGACTTGCATTAAATCAGAACAAAAAAGCATACTTCTCTATTTTATCTTGAATTTTATTCAGGTATTCATCAATGAAGACTAAATTTTCTGGCCTCCCTAGAGATATGTTATGTTTGTTGTAAAGATGTTCCAAATATTGAATGCGAGAGCTAGAAAATTCCTCCCTGCAAAATATGCATCCTCTCTTGAAAGATGGGTCTGTTCTTTCTCTCACCTGCTCTGATAAGACCCACTCCTACAAAAAACCAAGGAAAGTTACGCATAACTTGTTGTGAGGGGATGATGTCAAAATCACTGTTTACCAATTTTGCTTGTCTAATTTCATCTCTGAGAACCTTATCTTCCTTCAATACATCTGAGAGTAGGTAGTAATGTTCACCAGGGTCAAAGATGTGATCATCAGATTTTATGCTTTCTTGATCCATTGTTAAAGTAGTGCAAAAAGCTGTAAGTGGATCATCTTTGAGCCTCAAGCGCCAGTATCGAATGTAACTATTGAAATAAACGTGGTGTTATTTGAAAAATCATCATCACACTGATAGCTAGATACTCACCTCTTCAAGCTTGCTATTTTATCTACATCTCCTATCACCAACCGATGTTCATTGAACAAGTGAGTGAGAAAATCTTGCTCTCTTGTTGGAAGTATGTACGATGAATCGCATAACAAACATGCCACATCTGAAGGTTCATCATCAACATCATTGAACTGAGATTTGTGAACAGTTTGATCTTTATTGCCTTTGCTCGATGCAACAGCTTTGTCTGCAACATCAACTACTCAAGAGGTGACAGTAGTTATACAGGTAGGAGTTTAGGAGTGGGATTAGAAATATTTTTGTTTGAAGAAACAGCACTTTTAGTCAGGTTGAAAGAAGTTGATATTAAGAAATGGAGTGTTTGAAGTTCTCAGGAAAGCAACATACTTTTTGTAGACATTTTGTCAGCTGTCATACATCTCTCATGGGTTCCGCAAGCGTTGAACAAAGATACCGTATTTTTCTTGATATTATAATATTTTGCTACAACTGAGGAAAATGGTCGGGCAATATTACTGTAATTTGGAGAATCAAGAGGAGAGAAATTTGTAAAAACCCATCTATCCAGTTACGAAAGTTGCGTTTGTTGGCAGAGGTTAGTTATGATTGTAGCAGAAGCAGATAGCAGACCGCAGACCGTATGAAATGGGTCTGTGGAGTGGGGGTATTTTGCGCGGCGGGATTCGACTGAACTGATCAAAGAAAAAGAGTATTTCCTTCAGATGCATCCATGATCTACATAATGCGAGCCTATTTATTGTCGCACTATGGACTTTGATAAACGAGTCCAAAATTTACTATGATTATAGCGCTCCTTAGAGATCGTTGAAACAATCAGTATAATGACTTATTCTAATGGGAATGTAAATATTCACAATCAAGTTCATATTCAATTGATCCCAAAAAAATTCTGTCAAAATATCACAAGATTTTCGTTGCTCAGCTTTTACTCGCGTCTTTTGAAACATCTTCTAAAACTTGAGCTTACAATTCTTCTACCATAAACTGGGCTGATTTTTAGCAGCTCCGGGGCGACTTTGGCCACTTGTTCCTCATTTTGCTCTCACTTTTGACTGATCAATTCCAGAGCATCCTGCAAAGGCTCATTTTGAAGATACGGCGTAGAGCTTTTAAATGAGGCAAGATCCTCCAGGATAAGTCAGTCAAGTTAGAGCGAAAACAAGAAGTGTCCGAAGTCACCCGAGTTTACGGTATTCAGTATATTACGGTATTCAGTATTCAGTAATACATTTCGTGATTTAAGAATTCTATTTGGAGGTGCCAAGTATTTATAGATATCCCAAGTATACTTTCTTTCTTGTTGAAAAAAAAAAAAAAAAAATTGTGAATCGTTTAGTTTACGCAGAACTAGACCGAATCTAATGTCTTATTAACCGATTTATGCTTTTATAAATCGAACGAAATACTTTGTTGTCATCTTTAAATCCAACAAATCATTTTTTCCGTGTACGATGCGTTGAAAATGATATTTATGTGGTCCCCGGTCTCATTTATGAGAGCTCACGCGAGACGACCAAAAAATTGTCAGGATTGTCGCTTTTGCACGACAATTACGTTGAAAGTACCCTAAATTATCGAGATAATCAGCAATCGTTCCAATTCAACCAATACGATGCATTGAAAATCATAAGCACGTGGTCCCCGGTGACGCGAGAGCTCACGTGAGCCGTTTTTACC
>JAPYYZ010003808.1:0-11233 GCA_030522705.1 Eretmocerus eremicus
TTTGAACTTTTGATCGCGGTGTTTCAATCTATAAGATGCTAGAGTCTCGTTGAAAATCACCGGGACCTCAAATCAATGTATTTAGTGCGGGGTCCTTTGGTTCTTCTCCTGGTAGTAGATTCGAAACCCTTGGACCGTTTCATGATAGACTGGGAAAACTACACTTCAACACATGAGAAAAAAAAAATTTCGGCTCCACTGATAATCTATCCAGCGGCAGGGCGATCCTTGATCAAAAGTGTTCACAAAAAAATGTTCAGCCATTTCATGGGGGTTTGGAGGTCGTGGCATGCGTTTTAGTATGATTTCAAAGTCAAAAAATGGCTAAAACGCGTTTTTCCCCCTTAAATTTTCCTAAAACAGACATATAACCTACTTTAATGTGTTTGTTGAGTCATTCTACATGAAAAACATATTGTTTCAAAATTTTTTCGAACTGGAGAAAGCGTTGAATACGCGATTAGATTTTTTGAAAGTACTTTTCGATTCAGAAAACTACTACTCACTGATGATCTCACTATAGTTAGATTACTCACTGACAAATTGAAAAAAAATTTTTTTTCAATTTCTTGAAGGTTGGTCAAAAAAGTTATTTTGCAAAACATTATTTCCATGTATTTTGGACTCTGAGACCATGTGGAGGGCTCGAGGAACTTTTCAAAACCACGTCAATGATAGGTTTTTTGATTACCTTTCAGATGCTCTTTGAAAAATTGAAATCGGTTGAGAAGGAGAAAAGTTATAAGCAAAATACTAACGCAAAGTTTAATTTTTGGGTTTTTCAGTAAAATCAATTATTTACGCCTAGCCGAGGCAAAAAATTTTTTTCGGGCCAATAAAGATTGTTAAAATCATATCTCAATATATCTAACCGATTAAAAAACTTTGCGAGGCGAAAAAAAACGTCGTGCAGAAACTTCCCAAATTTGGCGTGGACGTCCTTAGAAATGCTTTACATACACTATCATAACAATACACTCAATAGAGTTCAATATACTATGTTTTTGGAGAATGCATATGAATTGTCTGTCGATGAAATTAGAGAGAGATCAGAGAAAGACAGCTGAACGCTATACTCAGCCTTGCTATGTTTCGATTGCTCCTCCCATACATGTCTAACTCACACGCCTTTCCATCAAATTCAAGCAGTTGTCGCAATAGCCCGTTACAAGCAGACACTTCGTCGCCGTCTGTACCTTGGCTCGAAAAAGTATATATTCTGACAATAGTTGTCTTATCCTCGGTTCTCAATGGGCTTTCTCTGATCTTCTCTTCTCTATTCCAGTGCGTGATGGGCAGTATTGACTTGTATCTAATGGATACATGAAAGGATTCTACCGTTAATTATGTGACTCGATTGTACGTGCCCTGAAGAGGCCTGTGTATTCTCGACAGGCGAAACGTTGGCAGCAATGAAACCACCCGCTCGATAATTCACAAGCCTTTCCATCAACCTTCCAAGATTCATTACCTCGAGCGCAAGAAAATTTTCACATTAAAGAAAGAGAAGTGGATCTGTTCATACATAACAAGTTTTCAATCAGTGATTTGCTGAAATACGCGTGGAATCAATTTCTGGAATCAGTAAAGAATTCGTTCAAACAATTATGTTTAACAATGATCAATAAATCGAGTGATCGCTTTCTTTCGAAAATCAAAAATCTTCCCTTGTTCGGGATACCTAAACATTAGACCTCAATTTTTAGGGAAATTGTTTGGAAAAATTGTTTCAACAGTGTAGAATCCCACTCAAAGTCCCGGATGAGAATGGAGAGTACTGCAAATGTGAGAAATCACAAAATTTTTATCTCTTCCCAATTCTTCATGCCTTTTGAATACAGTCTAGGAGGAACTGTATACTGTTGTCGCGTCCATGATGGATATTGCTACTATTCACAAAAGAATATCGTAACCAGAGTATTTGACCTCTATTTTGAGCATCCGGGGCTCCAATATCCATTTTGGATTGTCGAAAGAGATCAGATCTAATTCGAGATATTAACTAATGGAGAAAAAGAATTGATCATCACCCACAGTGTTCACCGTATTGTTTACGCTGCAGCGGACACCGAAATGCCTAGGTAATTCGCTAACTGCCGGCACTTCGGATCTCGCTGATAACATATTTACTGATTTTCGTTTGCATAAGCCCGCTGTTGATGTTCATTTCAAGAGTCATAGCTTGAAAATTCCGGAGCGTTAGATTCTGCGGTTCTAAAAATCATATCTCGGCGCTGAATGAAACGATTCCCTAAGTGTCAGACGAACCCGTTACTCAAAGGTCGTGGCCCTCCTCGCAAGAACTGTTTTCTGCCTATCGATGAAAATCATGAGAACCTCTGTAGACCATCTCTCGAGTATATGGATCATAGGACTTGAAGTACTAGGAACACAACCCCATCCTCATTTATCATGGGTCCCGAAGATCATCGTGTATTCTCATGGGATACTATCCACCTCCTTTACGGATCCGGAATTTGAATCGTTTCGATGAATCTCAGTGAACTTGGATTGATATCTCTCTCACTTCAACATTCATTCGGGTCTCTACAAAGATGAACGTGAGAGTCACAACGATGGATGCTGAATTAGAGTTTGCCATCCAACAGACTACGACAGGCAAGCAGTTATTCGATCAGGTTGTCAAGACCATTGGTCTGAGAGAAGTATGGTTCTTCGGACTTCAATATACAGATATCAAAGGCGACCAAACTTGGATCAAACTATACAAGAAGGTAAGGTTAGCTACAACCCAATTATTCTGATATTTGTATTTGAGATAGTCTATGAAAGTAGTTGATAATCCCGTAGTTTAGCTAGCATTCGTTGTTGAAGATCCTTCTAGATGGAGGCTGTCTTTGCATTAGAGGCTATTCTTGCTCGAGGATACAATTTTCAGCATTATTCTGAATTCATGCTTTCCACAATTTGCAGGATTAAGCTATTCTTAAGTGATTTTTGCAGGCCTTGAATGAGCACATGAGTGTCACTTTAGTTCTTTCGGAATATCAAGTGTATGTTTCAATTTCCTCGGCAGTTTTTAGTTATACCTGCTTCCGCTCAATGTTCAAGTATGCGCTATGTCTGTGTCGGTGAGAGAGGAGGGATCGAGAACACGATACTGCGCGGAAAGCGCTTTGTAAGCCAACCAGCTAAGAACAAGTCTTCCAGTGCTAATATAGGAGAGCCAGCAGATACGCTCCAACGCGATACATTATCCTTGTGGTTATTTAAATGATTTTTCCGTCATGGATAGACTAGTGTAAACTCGACAGTGATTTACGTTGAGTCCGAGCCATCTGGATAGTCGGTACGATCAATCGTTCCTCTCCGCATCCGCTCGTTTGATATTGAGGGAATCATTTGGCACATGGATTCGAATCGCCTCAGATCGTGCAGTTCTTAATACAGAAAGTTGAGACATGAAAGCATTTATGCGAGGAAGGTGAATGTAGGTACTTTTATCTCCGTTACTAACTTTCCGGTCTTCATCCAGTGGGTACGTCGTTTTCGCCAGAGGGCGTTTATAGACGGGAGATGTAATTTCTGCAAATTCCCCCGCACATTCTTCTGATTGAAAGTGTGCTGGATTTTGAATCGTACTCGGAGAGTTTCCCAATCCCCCTCAAAAAACGTTGGTGTTCAAACTCCATTGGGGAAAATGAGAGTATGAAAAAAAAAAATGAGAATGCTCCTTTCATTGTCAGCGACTCATTACCAGGAGTGAAGATATACCTTGTCAAATTTTCAGAAGTTTTCGCTTCCCTCACCGTATGAATTATCATTTATCCATGGCATCGGAAAAATAATTGCGTGGCGTTCTCGAAACATGTTGCCAATTCTTGTTTCAAGTATAAGAATCGCTTCTGTTCTTAATGTCAGGCTTCCTTGATTGTTATTTGAGAAAGGAGTTCATTCAAATTTTTGGGGCATCTCCAGCCTAGCTATCCTAAATACATTGGCGAGTTTGAACGTTTTTGAATGATAGATTCGATTCCCCTGTTCACTGCCAACGTCTTTCCGCACTCAAGTTCTATGATAATCTCCATAGAATGGCCTGAAACCTATGAACTAATCATATACGTCTGGTAAATCTACTGATGCGATGGAAATCAGTTAGCAAGAATAGAGAGGTAGACTTGGTCCTGGGATAAAACTACGATTGAAGGTATGCAATTATTCACTCGGGGGCCATTCTACTGGAATTTCCACGATTCATGAGGCAACGGAACTCAGAACTCGGCAGAGATGAGGATAAGTGATTCCATCTGATGGGCTTAGGTTACGTACCATCTCTCAGAACTGGTGAGCAGCACCATCGTCCTTTGTCTTAGAAGGGGAGAACTAGAAGTCCAGGTCACCGATCTCGACCAAATTTTTTTACAGGCTCGTACTACCGAGAATATGAAGAATCCCAGGTATCTCCGTCAAATGAGCACACTGTTTCAAGATGCAGATATAGATATTCGCAGTGTGAGTATATCTATAAAAACAATTATTGAACACGGGCCTATATGTACAATGCTACAGTCCACATCTGTATCTCCAAACAGGAAGCCCATTAGTAGTAGAGGAGCAAAGCGCCCAGACAGAGGAGTGGGGGTAAAGGTGCAAAGCGGTCCAGACGGCTATAGCGCGGTTGGCAAAGCGGACGACAGGTATGAAGGGGATGGTGGATGAGAGGGGAGGCGTATATGATAGTGTACTCCTTGGTGTAGGGGGCAAAGCGGACCAGACGGAAAAGGTTATCGGAGAAATTCGAATCAAGCGGTGGCTTTTGAATTCAAGCGTGTACGATGGGTAATCAAAATAGCCATGAAGGTGACAAGGCTCCTCTTTTGGGCGACGAGAAAAATAATGCTCCATCGGAGTAAAAGGAGTATGGTCGCAAGCCATCGACTCCGTTGAAAGTTTATCCAAATAAAAGTGACTTTGCAAAAGTGAAAAAGGAATACATGAATTTCAAAGATTATGACGGCTAATGTAATACAAGGTAAGGTTATGAGATGAAAAAGTCCTATCCGCAAAACTTAATCTTAATGATTCAAAGGTACGCTCTTACATACATGATGACATGGGTGAGAAATAAGATGTTTATTTCTAAGATTATAGTGATACAATACATGATTAGATATTCGCAGAAAGTTGAGTACTCGTGGGCTAATGGTTCAGTAAGGCGTCTCTTTTGGTATATAGCTATATGAAAGTTACGTTTACTATCGGTACATTACAATCCATAATTTCCAGAGTAATACGAAGACATTTTGGACACTCGCGCAGGCGTCTTACATACGAGTTTCCCTAAATTGATCAACTTTCCAAACGTGCTGATTATGAATTTGAGTCATCCCCAGTATTCATAGCGTTGACGATGAGAGTTGCATAATTATTCAGTATGAAGTTTGTCTGGGCATTATTTTACTGTACAAGTCTGGATACAATAATCACACGCATTTGAGGAACTGTGGACGTTCTTTCCCTTCTCCCCCTTCATGATCTTTTTGGAGAGTTTCCTGCATATTTCATCATTGTCTCGAACGTTTGACGAGGAAAGAGATAGAGCACCGCCAAGAGAATTAGAGCGAGACCTGAAATAGAGAACACAGTGCAGTATCAACCACATACTCTAGGATCAATTGATCGCAGATGCTCTGTATACCACGTGAAGACTGTGCAGTTTCCTCTGAGTCGAGCAATACGATGGATGATTGTGGGTGGTCTACCATAGCTGTCGAAAAAGACACCGTGTCTATTTCTATCAACAAAAAATGCTAGCCAATATTGGCCGGCCGAAGTATGATCTTGAGAATTGGCAACGATGCACGCTGGTCTATTCCACGCCTGTGGTATCTGGCCGGCAGGATATACTCGAACCGCCGTGGCGTGGACGTGTCTGAGAGCTTGACGAATCTGGCGAGTGTTCATCGTAGGGCTCGGAGTATATGGGTTCCGAATCCGCGGTTATACTTTCCCTCTCCCAGCAATGGATTGATCTGGTTTGGCCCCAGCTTTTTTGAATTTCTTTGGAGGTTCAGGAATGGTTGCTTTGTAAATTAGCTTTCGTAGCCAGGGACGTAAGCTATGTGCATATAAAAGACAGCAGGCAAAGCCCGGCCTCATACCGCGATATGAACAATAATTTTTTTCAGAATTGATGAGTGTTTTGAACGACGGACAGCTGTAGTTCTCAAGGTTCACTACTTGTCTGACGAGAACACCCTCCATTAGCTTGACCCTTTGATAGCCGCGCAACTCGATATTTTGAACGCTGCTGCAAAAGGTGCGTAGACTTGTGTAGACGTCGTCCAAGCTAGATTCGCCATCGTACCAGGCTAGGGCGTGATAGATAGTCAAATAATTTTGGAAATTGGAAGGGTTCTTCTTCCTATCGCCATTGAAAGATTTCGTGTCCACAAAGCATGAAGTCAATCTTTTTGGCAGAGATCTATTTACTACGTTCTGTAATGACACTCCCCATCTTCGAACACGTGTATCTCCAGTTTTACTCCATCAATCGACATCCGGGAGGCCGGATTTTAGAGGAAAGTGAACCAGCTATCGATCGAAATTAACTTCAAGAACATCATCGTGCGATCACGTAACATCAACGTGCATGCGCAGTAAACTCACTGAGGATGAATGAAAAAGGGACTAATTGAGCTACAATCTGCCGAATGTAATTTTCCTGCTCATGCAGTTCACCAATGAGTCATGAAACTAATACCAATCGATAGCTGATTCAATTCCCTCGAAAATGCGACCTCTGGAATGTCGATTGACGGAGTGGAACTGGATGGATATACGTTTGAAGCATAGAAGGACCGTCGAGCCTTTCTCGAGCTCACAGATTTGGTCCCTTGGACATTCTTTTCATCTTGTCACGGCTATATCTCCAGCTCCACTCCATCAAGCAACTTCCGGAAGGTCGCATTTTAGAGGTAATTGGATCCGCTATTGATTGGGGAGAATCTCACGTGCATGCGCAGAAGAATTGCTAATGATTTCGTGTTAATTGGAGTCATACCCCGTTTATCGGTCTTTGAACCGGATCCGTTCATTGTTAATATCATACGTACATATTTTGGGCTCTCCAAGAGATTTTCAGGTTCCTAGATTCGGCGAAACTGTGGCGTGACTACCTGTTCATTTTCCAGTGATAACCTTGATAATTCAGGGGTTGGAAGATACTGAGAAATACGGAAACATAATCTCAAGTCACTTCGTCTTGAGTCAAGCTCGAAGCCTCCCCGCGGCTGCGTACGAATCTACAACTTCGGAAATGATTCTAACCCAAGAGGTAAGGTAATGAACTTGTTTGACTGCTATCGGCCGTAAAAACGTGCCCATGCGCAGTGACGGGATACTCTTGCCCATAGTTTATGTTTGAAATTCCACGCTGAGACTCCGCTGAGAAAATACATTCTTCGTGTTTGAGATTATGGGGTGAGCTCAATGAGCAATGATGATTTGTTACCCAGAGTGAATCTGCTATGTGCATGCGCAATGTTCCCCATAAGATGACACGAAGATTGTGTTTGGAATTATGAAAGATCTTAGTTATATTCACCGAAAATACGGTGTGTACGGCATTTATTTGATCTCAACTCATTACTTCATAAATCTCAAGCCCATCGAGGAGGGTCACTGGCTACGGGCCTGCGTGGCGTAGACCACGTGACAGGCTTTTCTCAACCTAGCTCGCGACTCGTCTCGCTTGACTCGCTTTCTTCCGTGGATGCCCCTCTGCCGTGCACATCGCGCGCAATTAAAGTTGAAGGTAATTCGACACCTCTGTCCTTATTATTTCACATCCTCGCTATCCGGTTTCTAAACAGATGGCACACGACTTTTTCCCAACTATGTGATAAAAATGATCATGCGGTGAATTAGGATTAAGCAATGATGAACATAGAGGGAACAATTAGCGGAGCTGAAATTGAAGGCACGAGGAGTGTTCCGCGCAAGAGCTAGCTGGGTAAGAACTGTGAGGGGGAGACTTTTAGAAAAGGAAGACCAAGGGGTGAAGAATGGTCATTGATTGGAGATGAGACGAACAAATGCGGCTCATTTCAAATTCTTTCCGAGCACTTGATCCGCCAACTTTCAGAGAATCATTTGGGCTCGTATCTCCAACTGTCAAGTATGAGTTTTGGATGACAGAGTATACTGAACTGACTACTATAAGTAGGACTTACTGATAGATAGATCGTTTCCGGACTGCTCGAAGGATGAGATGTCTCTAATAATAGTAATGGAGATGTATGCATCACTCATATGCTGTTGGCAGCTGGCTCAAATCTTTCATCGATAAGTAATCTAGATACTTTATTTGGGGAATATGTCGATGCCTGAAGGAAGTCCCATTTTGATCGGATTCAGAAACTTGGACATCCTTTGGAAAATTTAAGATAATGGGTGTATGATATCAACAATGAACGGATGCTGTCCAAAGACCGATGAACAGGGTCTGACTTTAATTAACATTTGAATATTACCAATTCTTCTGGGCATGCGCGTGGATCCCAAGTTATAAAGCTTGTTCCAATCAAAAGCTGACTCAATTACCATCAGAATGCGACCTCCCGGGAGTCGATTGATAGATCAGAACTGGAGATATAGCCGTGACAAGATGAAGCAAAACTTAAAGATACCAAACCCGTGAGACCGAGAAAGGCTCGAGGGTCTTTCCATGCTCCGAACGCATATATTTCCAATTCTTCTCCGTCAATTGATATTCGGGAGGTCGCATTATTGAGGGAATTGGATCAGCTATCCATTGCAACTAGTTTCAAAGACCCATCATTAACGCGCATGCGGAGGAGAATTACATTCGGCAGATCGTACCTCAATTTGTTCTCCCTTGATATATATCTCAAGTGAGTTTCCTGCGCATGTGCGTTGATGTTGAGTCTTGAAACGAATTTTGATCGATAGCCGTTATAATTATCTTGAAAACGCGACCTTCCGGATGTCGATTGATGGAGTAAACTGGGGAGTGTCCTGTAGCTTTTCCAGGGATCACGAATTTGGTACCTTGGAATTTCGTCACGCCTTGAAACAGCTCGATCTTGGGTTCTACTGCATCAAATCGAGCCCAGCTCGGCTCATCCTATCGGTACCTCTACTGGCTATTCGACGAAATTACTTTGGGAATGTCCCAAGGATACGTATGCGCCGGAGAGGCTACTTACTGGGTCAAAAAGTGCTTTAAAGACGGGTTTTCGCGTTTTTGACCACTTTTCAAACTAAAGTCAACAGAGATGATATCAATCCTCTCAAAGAGTCTAGATCTTGCCACCATGGGTAGCTCAGAGGTTAGAGCACTTGACTAGCAATCAAGAGGTCGTGGGATCAAGACCCACCTCGGGTGGATTTTTTTCATCTCTGTTCTATCTCTGAAAAAATGCTCCAAATCAGGGGCGCAATGAAACGCTGATTGCAGCGACGAAATCCGGTATGCTTCATTGAATTCCGAGGAGCTGTAATAGTACAGCTTTGAAAGTCGTCGGCAGTTCATCTGTCGGTGACGATATGGATTTGGCTCGTATGTCCGATAGATTAATTTCAATAATGTAAATCTCCACACGAGCGATAAATGCTCACAATCGGACACTAATGTATCGATCAATCTCGAAATTTTATGAATTTTTTTGGGGGCTGCATGGAAGGCTGTAGACATGTGAGTACTTCTGTTTCAATTGTCAGAACATTGCAAGTATGCAGAAAAATCTTCAGAACGCTCCATTGAGGTGCGCCGGAGGGTGAATTATTTGAAGAAAGGTAGAGTTTTAGCATTCTTTGGAGAGCATCTGGGGTGCCCTGCAGAGCAAAGGTGGTATCTGGACCTGTTTGACAGTGCTTCCCTCAAATTTCGGTACCAGCGATCGGGGCCAATTTGTCCGGGGTCGATACCTGAGAAGGGGCGATTCACTATCTTTAACCGCCTAGTCCGTTTGGGTTAGCGCATGGTATCATCACGGTGCGCAGCAGCGCGGAAAGAGGAAGGCGTCGATCGGTGTCAATAGAAAGATTATTCGAAGCATCAGAGTTTCTTCTATAGCTACATACTACAGTCGGGACCACTTATACGCGGGAGATACGTTCCAGAGAGGCTCCGCGTATAACGAATCCGCGTATAAAAATACATGACGGTTATGGGACTTTGGGGGATACGTACGAGCAGCCGGCCAGACCGCGTGTACCGAAACATTGTGTACATGGAAACAAGGGTGTTTGGTTCCGGTAAAGAGCATTGACACCGCGTATGAAAAGTCACAGTGGAATTCTTGGTAGGACTCTCAAATCCAATCAGGAGAATGAGAAATTTTGTTATGTTATTCCTCATCCATTAGCTTTTCTAAAGTAATCATCAATCTTCCTCTGCAAAAGAGTAACATCTTAGATCTTCCAATCAAGGAGATCAACGAATAACTCATCCAAATAAATGAATACCTTGAATTTCTTGGCTAACGAATGAACTTTTTCTCTTTGCTTGTGCGGATCGAGAATTTTGATTTGATCCGCTATAGTCATCACATTTCGGTCTTTCTTTTTCTTCGGCGAAGGTTTCTTGCTGGTCGGAGCGATATCCAACTCTCGAGAATATTTATATAAGAATGAATCAAGTACGAAATAAAAGGTTCTGTAATAAAATTTACTAAAAAAAAATACTCATAGAGGTTATAACCTCTATGAATTGTATAAGTGATGCATCGTATGAACAAAGTGAATGCAAGCCTACGTTCATTCTCGTAAAGTCACTATACATAGTTCTTAAGTACGTGGTGCAAATGCTCCCCACCGTGTATACGTCCGAAAACCGCGTAAAACGAGGAATGGGCTCAATACACAAACCGCGTATAAACCTAAATTGCGTATGCTGAAACCGCGTATAAGTGGTCCCGACTGTACAAGATTCGGGCGAGTGTAGCGACGATGCCCGCTGTCCTTGCACGAATCTGCCACGATGGAGTTTTGAGCAGGGGGCATAGTTTTCGACATAGGACGTAGAAGGACCTAGCAAGACGTAGCTGAGGACGTCCACGCCAAATTTGGATGGTTTCTGCACGACATTTTTTTTCGCCTCGCAAAGTTTTTTAATCGGTTAGATATATTGAAATATGATTTTAGCAACTTTTATTGGGCCGAAAAAAATTTTTTTGCCTCGGCTAGGCGTGGATGATTGATTTTACTAAAAAAACCCAAAAATCAGACTCTGCGTTAGTATTTTGCT
>JAPYYZ010003809.1:0-14415 GCA_030522705.1 Eretmocerus eremicus
GGCTTCCAGTCGAGAAATGTTCTGGACAAAAGTTTGTCCACATCGAGTCTCCGTTTTCACGATGACCTCGGGTTCGAATTTGAACGTCATAGAGCTGGAATCAATACTCGAAGAATTTCTATTCTCCGTCTCGAGTAAGTACAAAATTCTATGTATAAATAGGAATCCAAAATAATCTTTAAAATTACATTCAAGTGGGGACTCGATGGAACAACTTTTGCATTGAACATTGCTCGACTGGAGGCCCCTTCAAGGGATTCTGTTCATTGGCATGATCCACTCGAAGTTCTGCTAACCTACAGATTACTCTTAGAGGTCATTGGGGAATTATTCAAAAAGTCTGTTTGAATGTAAAATGTTGTGCTCTTTCAGAATCCGTGATAGAAAATAGGGGATTCTTTTGATTCAAGCAAATGAAGATGACCTTGTAAAAATGGCCAACTTAATTTTCAAAGGCACGGTTAAAGTGAAACCTGAGGTCACTTTCTGCCGGGCCTCTATATACTACTGTTTTTTTACTTCATAGAGTCACTTTATAGGCATCCTGTATTTCTCCTTTTCCTCAATGACTTACAATCAATGTATCATTGGTTCGGACAAAAATGGGACTGTGAAATCCTTTCAGATCAAATTCTTTCATACGAAGGAGGAGCAGAATCGCTAATGACGAAATTGATATTTCAAGTGATCCATCTCATTGCTCTATGCGATATTCTTACGAATCATTCCACTGGGGAATCGGGCTTGCAGAGCCCAAAAAATGTGGATACTTCAAATCATTTCGTTCTGGACGTAACAAGTTTCTAAGAACTACAAAAAAATGAAAATTCGTTTGAAACAAATTGAAACGATACTGTTCACTCCAGCTGTGAATACTGGATTACTCTCAAGTTTACTATTGAACTATGGAATATACCGTGGTAAAAATTCTCCCCAGAACCGTACATACAAGAGGGAAGATGGATTCACCGTGGCCTCATTCAAAACAAGGCAACGTCCAATAATCTCACCCACATTGTGGAGTTGCTCGAGCTGCACATCGCACTTCGTAGTTTGCACACGTGAAACGAATTTGTGTTGGGCGTCTCTCCCTCGTGGGGCAGGTCGCCTGCACCGGCCGCAGTCTCCGCCGGGATGTGCTAATTTTATGGCGTCGCGCGAGATAACGAGTTTGTACTTTGGCCGTAATCCCACCGTCTGCCGATTTGTCATTTGCTCCCTCTCCTCCTCTTCCTATTTTCCTCCTGTGGCGCCCCTCCAACCCCGCACCAAACTTTCGACTTGTTTGCTCGCCGGCTCAGGACTAATGGAGCGGAAATCGGGCCTACGGTACACACACTCTTTGTGTCTAGCGCGATTCTGCGAGTTCCTCTTTTGATGCACGGGAAGCTTTTTTGAGGTTGCCTGAAGTGACGGAAGAAGCTTTTCTAGAGAGATGAGAGTCGCACTCATTTTGGGACGTCGTGATTGTAGTTTTGTTGAAAAATCAAAGATACTACTTGGCTGTGCTTTTGAAGAAAATGCTTCTCTTCGATAGTGCTTCCGTCATCGGTCGAGGGGAATTGTGGAAAACTAGAATGTGCGAGGATAAAGTAGCTCCGAGTGACTGAGGGGTGTATTTGTGTCAGCAAATTGTGTCGATCGCATGCGCGTCGTGAGCCTGAACGTACGTTGACATTCATCACTTCCTGTGCTCTACGTGTATACCTTTGCTCTATCGACATACTGAATAAGCGACTGTTGCATATCATAGAGTGCACGTTCGATTCTGCATGATGTCACATATCGCTCTTTATGGATGACTGCTTCCTTTCGCTGAACATCGACAACCCAAATTGGCGAATAAAACTTCTCGAAGGATCATATCAAATCGTATCTCATATGTCATTTTGATCATTTTCATGACACTAAAATGCGACCTTTCGATTTTTGAGGAATCACTGACATCATAAGTCTCATCCATGAAATGTGTGTCCCCATTTCGGATTTTTTTCATTCTGAAGTCATCTTACCAATACCGTTCTCTGTGGAAGTTTCGCTGAAATACTCTTGAAGTACTCATTTGCTGGAGGAACTATGGAGGTCGAAATGAGTCACGAACTCGAAATGAACTTATATCAAGATGTAATAAGTCATAAGCCACCGGAATAAGATAGCTCCATCTGCATCATTTTCTTTTGATCAGCGTTTCAATCCTATTACTGAACCCACGAAATTTTGATATCTTCTTCTCCCCAACATCGATCCAGTACAAATGCATCCCTGAACGGTGTATTATACACAAATATCAATGGTAGAACAATTGAAAATGTCCGATGCGAGAATTCATGTAACCCATCAAATTATATATAACATGTATCATAAATCCATTCCATGTATTCATGTAATGTATTTTGTCAATCGTTCTGAATTTGAGCAAAATATTACATATACCTGGATGTACCATGGCCATCAACTGCGGTCTTATACACCGTGCCATTAACACATCTCTTTTTTTCACACCATCGAAGAACCTTCCTAATGAAATCAGACGGGACTGAAATAATATTCCACACGGAAATATTTCTTTTAATGGTCGAAATAGAGATGACAGGAAAAGGCTCCGAGGATGTTCAAGGAGCCGAAAAATTATTTCGAAAATAACAACAATAATAACTGGTCGAAGACCCGTAATTGTTCCTTGAATTTCTTTCGGATTGTCACTCATAATGTTGATTCACCTTATCATCCAAATCATCAAATTGCTAGTGGTTGCTAACCCAAGACTGATAGAATTATATCGGGAATTTTTATGAAAGAATGATATTCATCAACAAATGTCTGACACCACGAACTGATCTTAGCAGTAATGGGAAATGAGTCAATTTTCTTAATAGGCTGGGACAAGATTTTGATATAGAAACGAATTTGTATTAGTCATCTTATTCCAAGTTTTCCATGCATTTCCGTATTTTGCTGAAACATTCCCCACTATATGTATTACTCGTATTTGTTCATATCAAGAATTTTGAATACATCATGTGTGGTCTTACATGGAACATTTAAAAAACGTATCGGATAATGTCAAAACAACGTCAATATTGTATTCATCAACTTGAAAGCTAAGCGAAGAATCACATCATGATGAATGCTTTCCTTGGGAATAGCAAAATGTCGATATAAGAGATAATTGTAAATACATATTATGTGATCTCAATGTAAAATATTCTTGGGTCATTCATCACCTCCAAAACATCTCCTCTCGCCTTCATAGCCTTCCACATATCAATCCGTTACGGAAAAATTATTATGATCACGCCATTTATTTGAGCTTTTAGTTTCTTCCGACTAAATTCCAATCATTTCTCATTGATTCTCAGCCTTTCATTTCCCGTATTGCCCACTACCAGAACGTTGTTATATATTATTCTACTCACATCTTTAATTAGCCGTGGATTATGTTCCTTGCAGGTTCTTGTATCATTGAAATTTCGTAAAGTTCTTTTTCTAATAGTTTCAATATTCATAGAGTGAGTGATAAGTAACATAATCTCCTGTAGAAATGAGTGAGCTTCAGCTAACGTAAATTGGAAAGGTAACGTATTTTGGATCTACTCATATAGAGAATCTAGTGTGTAGTACCTTGTCAAAGTATTTCATCATTAACTCAAGATGTTATCATTATATGGTATGAGTTAATCTTAGATTTGGTCAGTCATACAGCAATTGGGAGTTGTATCTAGTCAATAGCCGTTGTCACAATTTTTGGTTGGATGGAATATTGATGTTTCTAGTTTTTTGCAGAATGAGGTACTCGACAAATTCAGATTTGTGAAGTCTTTATCATCTAAGCATTAATCAGGATTTCAGAGCAGAGTTCTAGCAGAGTAAAATATAAAGCCAAATAAAAAGAAGAAGAAGAAGAAGAAGAAAGATAGTTCGAATTCACAATGAACTTTTTTACGAGACTTGCTAGACTAGCTTATGTGGGAGTTGAGCTTGAAATTCAGGATGGGCTAAACCTTGCTTCGAAGAATTGGATATAAACTTTTTTGGACAAATGCTCTTTTATGCAATTTCTACGTGAAGTTATTGATTTTTTGGTAATTTCCAGAAGAATATCCATTGAATCGTATACTTTACAATCTTGCCATTTTTGGTTTTCTGATTTACATGGCCCTGTCTAACTTTTTCAACGGACATTGAGTATGTGATGCTCAATTCTTGAATAAGTCCTCGTAATGTCCGTAGAAATCACGAAAGAATGATCCGAAAGATAGTTTAAAAATATTTGATTGATTAAGAATCGAATCCTCATACTGATAGTCTCGTTCATTCCATATGCACAAGGTAAACCAATGTAATTCTTCTAATTTCTTAGTTCAAGTATACTTTTTTTACTCTTAATCTGCCATCGTGGCGAAGAAATACCGTAAGTCGATTTTTGGCAAAATTAAGAAAAAATACTGTCATATAGAATTCAAAAAGCTCGATCAGGTGGTCTTAGTTAGAAATCTTTATCAATCTTCGTGACCGATAAAAAAATTAGAAACATTTTATGTTCCATAAGAACTGCGTGCAATGAGAAGCGCGTTTCCTTCAATATCTCAGTTCGACCAAAATCGACTAACGGTACTTCTTCGCTAGGACAGCAGTTATCCAAATGACATGTCTTGGTGTGAGAGAATATCTTTTTAGATTTTAATGGTAGCATCTCTCAAATAGCATATTTCCCGGGAGAAATTCCCAAATTACCGAATTTTCGTCATCTTTAGTGACATTTCAAAGTTCCTGTCGGAAGTGACGGAATAGATTTTGAGCACGAGGCGTAGACATTTTCTTCTTCACGTATAACCGCCCAACTGTTGTCGCTTTGACCTTATCAACTATTTAAAATTGGCATTCTTCGACTCTCCTCGTTGTGCACGGATCGTCATCATATTGTTGGAACATATTACATTCCAGTCATTCATAGGGATTCCAAACGGTGAAGTTTGGGATTCATTCACATTTCATTCCAGCTGATGAAAATTCGACCCAATATTGTCAAATGGGCTCCATTCATTCATTTATGCTATCATTCCTCCATGTTTCACAAGTTATCGAACTTTCTGAATCCCTGAAAGCGTAAATTTTTTCTCAGAGGCGCTATTCTCAACTTTTCATCACTTTCTTTGCAGTTTCTTGGATGTATTTGAAAGTGAACATCAAAGATTCCACGAATCGATGAGATTCATGTTTCACGAATCAAATATTTCAATTTTTACTAATTAAGCTCACCAGGAGAGTTCATGACCTCCGGATCACGGATTTGGCTGAAACTCTGAAAACAGTCTTCTTTTGGCACCAAAAGTTGATACCTAAAGTTGTAGAGTCTAACGCTCAAGCGTTTTAGAGCATCAGTCCATCACATCAGCATTGCCAATATATCTATGGATATCACTTTTTAACATGGTGGTACTGAAAGCCTGAAGAGTATTCTCGACAACGGCAGTCGGGCATCAGGCTCTGCGGCCTTGGATTCCATCCTTTGGTGCTGAAACGAGACTATTCCCAAAGTTTCAGCAAAATTCGTGATGCAGATCCCGCACACTCTCCCGATGAGCCTCGTTCACCGTCAACCCATCTCACGAATCCACACTTCCATCAAAAAACACCAACTAAAATTTCGCACCTCTTTCAGGGCTCGCTGAGCCGCGCCCTGGGTCTTCGTCCTCGCGGCGAGAAGGCGTCTCCGTCGTCCTCCTCGGACACGGGAAGCCTCGGCAGCCAGTACCTGTCCATCAACCACCAGCCCTACCAGAGCTCCTGCGTCTCGCCACCGCCACCCCAGCTACCGCCCCGCCCGGCCACCATATCCGGGAGCACGAGGCGTCACCGGAGGGTCAAGAGCATCGGCGACATAGACTACCTGGGCGCGGGCCTAGGAACCGCCACGCCAGTATGACACGAGCCTCGGGGCCCTGGTGGGCCCCACCGAAGCCTCAGCGAGCGAGCCTACTCCTACGCCGGACCCCCGCCTGACTATCACCAGCTCGGCCAGCCAGCAGGCTATGGGAGGCCGCCGTCCTACAGCGGGTACTACTCGCCCCAGGGATCCGACAGGTCGTTTCCTGGAGTTCAGAGGTACGCTAGTTTAGCAGAGGAGGCTTGGCCACCGACGACGACTTCCGAGCAGCAGCAGCAGCAGCAGCAGCAGAGGGGCTCGGGGTACAGGGTCGACAGGGTCATCTGAGCTATGTGGTTTGGGGGCCTGTGCTGGACAGCTGCGGCTTAGGCGGGGTTTTGCGAGCTGGCCTGGTTGTTGATGAGTTTTATGGAAAAACTACGTTGAAACTTGGAGTTTTGTCGACCTTCACGGAGTCGAGTGGAATTAAAGAATCTCAGTGAGTTTCTCTTGTTTGGAACTTACTTATTTCGAGGTCTTGACGCATCGTCTGTTCTCGATTATTGGTCTTTTTACGTAAATCGTAACAATGTAACTTCGTATCTAGAAGCCAGTCCTGATGAGGTCCACAGAACAACTGGACGAAACGTCTAAACAAATAAGTCTCAAACAAGAGAAACTTACTGGGATTTTTTAATTCTACCTTAGGTCCTTAGAGATCGATAAAATTTCAAGTTTCAAGATGGTGGAAGTGTAAAGACGATGTAAGAGTATTCGTACATTTCTGCTTTGTGGAGAAAGTTCGATTACAGCCTTCGCTGTGGAGATTCTGACAATGTTGAGTGAAATTGACGGAAGAAGCGAATGCGCGTTCGATGTATTTGAAATCGAAAATTTTTGTGGTAATTGTACATATGTGTAAACTAGACGTTTGAGAAGAAGGTCGGATATTGTGCATTCTTCTAGGAGTTTTGATGGACATGTGCAAGTACTTTGAGTGATAAATAGATACCCAATCATATCAATCGAGCATCAAAATTAATTAGATGTGCGTGTACTGTCTTGCCCTTGGAGAATATTCTAGAAATATTGTAGATATGAGAAATATCAATCACGGTATAAAATTGTCTGATGCATCGACCATAGACGTAGCGTGGAGGAGTGAGATTCTACCAAATGTAGGAAACCTGATTGAAGAAGGTCGACTAACATGTATGATCTGTAAGATGATGGTATTCGTATCTAGTGATATAGCTTTATGCTGATTCTTCAATGCCAACACGCGCCATCATAAGATTACAAGAATCCCCGCCGCATTCGGACAATTTTCGAGAGTCTCCCCGATATGAACGTACACTTGTTCACTGACTTTATTGACTTGTAGAAATTTTTGAGACTATTTCAACAGATACCCGATGTTAGATAATTTAATCATGAGATGATTTTTCCTTGTATCGCACGATGAATTAAATATTCTGCCGTTTTGGATTTCTATGTATGGCGACAGCGGTTTGAATATTTGATCTCGATAGAATATTTTTATTGATTCCGAGTTTTAATATGAAACCTCTTCCTCGATATTTCGGAAAAATGTGGACCGTCTCGCGTAGAAACTCGATAATATTGTCGGATGTAATGTAGATTTAAACCATCATGAATCGAAAACTTACTAAACTCTTCAGAAGATAATTCGTAAAAAAGTATATTGTGTTGTAACATTGTCAATATTCATTGTTCGTCGTTCGTTCAAATTGACTCATATAGCAATCGATGCTTTGGAGAATAATTTAGATTTCTGAGAAACGTAACTATGGATGAGAATGACGCTTCCTCCGAAACGGAGATATCCAATCTCTCGGAGTTGTTGTTTTAGAGTGTGATATGAATAGGTAGAAAATATGTTTGTATGAACTAGTCAAAACATTTCAGCTTGTATCCTACATACCTAATGACGTCATATTGTTCGAGATTTCATTATCTTCGAATACTGTGGCGAGTAATGGAGATGTCAGTTTAATTGAGACAAATCAGAACACTCATGAAAAAGAGGAAGCAACAACGAATGCATCAAACCCAAAAATTAGACTTTGATTGAGGCAAATAGCATTCGCATGAAAACGTATATCATGTCACAAAATCGATTTTCTTGCTGGATTTGAAGATCGTTGAAAATAGAGATATTCTTGTGTATATTCCAAAAAGCGCACAAAATGTGCATAAATATGCCACCAGTGAATACATGGCAAATTGTATTAGAATTGTCTATGGTCATTAAAGTGATTTACAGATGAGAGCGAAGCATTATTTATTCTTATCAATGTTATTTCACGTAAAGTACACAAGTACAAAAACGAAGGATCATACTTTGCCCCCCTTTCTCCAGGTAGGACATTTTATTCTGTGTGTGTATAATACATAAAGGTGACTGCGGTTTCGCGGGCTCATTGAAATCGTTACGTCCAAGTTTCCATCTTCTTGATTCTTATGGGTCTTGTGAACTTCTGAGCAGATCATTTTTCCATGTCTGCAAGGATATCTATGAAATTTTCTCTCTCCTCCTGAGCTTCAAATAACTCTCAGAAAGAATATCAATTTTAGTACGTTTGATTCCAGAGGCAGGATGAACTTGAGGCAAGGTATCAGTCCCTCCAAGAAGGATGATTCCGTCTTCTGATGCCCATAAGAAAGACGAACCTAGATAGCCTCTTTTTCCCCCTTTCTCATAAAATCAAATCAGCTTAAAATTCAAGAGCATCCTAAAACTGTCGATCATCTCAGAGGAAGAAGCATACTAGTCAAGCTTTAGATTTTTTCCTTCCAACCCCCTCAAAAATAGGAAGTATTCTCCGAAAGACTTACTATTTATCAGCCTCACATTCAAACACAATCGCGGATGAGCTCTGTTGACTTAGAAAAAATTACATAAAGATCTTTGCTACGGTCCAGGCAATCACGCGTGCCGTGTAACTAGATTTTTTGCTAATGAGTATCTTTTATTCCAACTTGGTGATTCCATCGCACTAATTTTCATGACGATATCATATTAATTTGTCACAGTTCATGCATTCATTCAAATATTCGATCGTTTCATTATTCGGTAAAAAATTAACATCGTAATAAAGCCTCTGATCTCCAAAATTGAATGCTGAAAAATAAGTTTGTCTCCATCAACTCTAAGCTTTTCTCGGCCCTTGATAACGATCTCCTTCTTCTCTTACAAATAATGCCCCGATTTTCAGGCTCTCGTATTCGGAGTGCTTTTGATGGCAGCCCTGACAGCGAATACCGGGATTTCCCTGTATAAGTCTTCGAGGCCCGGAAAGAAGCCGCATGAGCACACACTAGTTTTTACTATTTTTGTTTTTTTTTTTTTACCGTAAGGACCTAAAATTGTGTTCTGACATGGCAGTTCTTGGTTTCAATCGAAAATAATATTCGCATTTCGATTTCTTAGATTATTTAGGCACAATACGAGAAACTTGTAGTGCTCGGCCCAAAATTACTAGAGGCGCTTAGGCACGAAATATACTATGGCAAGTCATACTCTCGAGAGATTTTCTTGAATTCTTTCATAGTGAAACAAGTTGGTACACTTGACTCTACAATTGATTGAAATATTAAAAAAAGAAATCTGATATACACTCATCCTGTATACATTGGGTTCAGATAGATACTCTATATTTTATTCACATCGTAAGTATAATACATTATATTATTTATTTGCGCCATTGGCTTATGAAACGTAAGAGAAGGTATGTCTATGATATCAAAATATAATTCGATCTGGGCGCGATTCGTAGCATTCATCAGAAAGAATCACGATCGGAAACGTTATAGACTAAAGTCTGCTCAAAGCTCGCAAGTCTCTCCTGGTCAATACCGACACGAGTCTTTCAATAAAAAAATGGATAGACTCTCTTGGAAGACCAAAAAGATGACTCAATTTCTCAGCAGCTGATTCTCTGAGGTTCAGATATTCAATGGCCCCGACAAGTCTATCCCCATAAATTGGAAATCGATCCTGCAGTTTGCGCACGTATTCGGGGTCCTCCAATTTTTGCATTGACTCAGATTTGTAGGGCTGAAGCTGCACCTTCTCCTCCGCTAGTACATCGTATAAGCTCGTGGATCCTCCGAGTACTTCTACCTGGAGCGCTTTTAGCTCGGCCTGGCACGCTTCGTTCTTAACTTTCTGACGGAACAGTCCTGGATGCACGTGTCGACCTTGGCTCTGTAGCAGGTTCGCATGGCCAATTATTTGCATAGAGCTTTTTGGCATTTTACTCAGGTCGTAGTCCCGCGCATAAAAATCGAAAACATGTCCTGGAAATAGACCCAGTCTGCCATTGCCATAGATAGCGAGATTCACGTCGGCACCGCGAGCGAGCAGTACCTCAATGCTTTTGGCGATCACAGCATCATATGCGCTTTGACCCCATCGTGCATGGTCAAGCGCGCAGAGGAAAGGGGTGAAGCCTCTTCTGTTCACGGGATCCACTTTGGCGCCAGCGTCGAGCAATGCGATGACGGCTCTGGGATTGAACATCTGCACAGCAACGTGAAGAGCGGTAAACGAGGTTTCATCGGCGCTCGACGGATCGAAGATACCTGTGCTCAGCACGAATTCCATCACTTCGATGCGCCGGTTGATCGCAGCGTGATGAACCACGGCACAATTGTTCTCCCTGCATTTGCTGAGCTCGATGCCATAATCAAAGAAAAGCTTCACGTCCGGCACGTCGCCGAACTCGACGACGCACCCGAAAACCTGATACGCGGAGCGGTCGAGTTTTTTCGCAGCGCCGTGCTCGAGGAACAACTTCAGCCTCTTGCCGTACTCGGGACTGTACATCTCGGAACCGTACCAGGCGGCCCAGTAGAAAGCGGACCTGCCCTTCTGCCCGATCGCAGTGCCATCCGCGCCGTGGCGGAGCAAAAGCTCGATGCACTTGGTTGTATTTTCACCTTCCTCGTATTTCACATCGTGCAAGGGGCTGAAACCGTCCGAGTCCACGAAATTCGCTCGAGCACCCCAGTTGAGCAAAAGTTCCACGGCCTCTGGATTGTTGGCGTGCGCGGCATAGAACAGGGCCGTGCGATTCGAGTCGTCCGGCTGATCTGGGTCAAAGTGTCCCGTGCAGAGGAGAAATTCGAGGACCTCGACGCGAGGATTGGCGGCGGCCTTGTGCAGCAGGCACTGATCGACGAAGCTGGCGGGATCGACGCCGTGGTCGATCATCAGCTCCACGGCGTCCAGGTCGCCGTTTTCGACGACGGCGTTGAAGGGCTCGGGGATGGGATAGTCGGCTCGCTTGGGACTGGCCCCGGTATCGAGCATGGCTTTCAACGACTTGGTGTATTCGGGGCGGCCAGAAACTGGTTGATGCCACTTCGCGGCTGCCCGTCGGACGCCATCTGTGGAAACGAGGGGAGATTTGCGTTGGATCATTCGTTACGCTGTGGCTTACAAGCAGAGAGTCTGGTTTGCGGGAGCTGATGACAATTTTCTCATGCGCTCTTTGACTCAAAAAACATACCTTTATTTCTCCGTTCCTGTTAATAGGCCCCGTGAGTTACCTGAAAAATCATTCAAGTGATTAGAGGGTGGAATCTCTATATTGTCCGGTGGCTATTCGAATTTTACAATTTACTCCTCATGCTACTTGACTCCTCGGACATTTTTGCCAAATTTTTATGAAGGTTCGCGATTTCGTGATACCTGCTCTTTTCTTTCATGCTCCTGATTGAGAGAGCAGTTTCACTGGTGAAATGTGTAATGATTCAAAGAAAATCAGCAGGTGTCGGGAGTTCACTATCCCGTACTGTGAAATCCCTGTGTTGAACACTAAATAAAAACCCGATCGATGTACATAGGGAATTCACAAGGGCACTCTGTTTCCACTGATTGCTAGTGATTTGCTGATCAGTCATCTGCTCAAAATTCCCCTGTTCCGGAGAAGAACATTCCGTATTTTTTTTTCAGTGTAGCGAGCGGATTGATTTTGATTCGAAGCATTTTATCACTATTTCCCTGGATCCTGGTCAATTTCCGTACAGTGTGGTGTTGTCATTATTTTACATTCGATTTCGTAAGTTAAATACTATGCATAAAGCATTTTTGACTCTTCCATGGAGATGTATTGTCAATAATATGCGGGGACAAGGACTTCGTATAATAGATTGGGTTCGCGCGGTACAGACAGGAGTGTTATAGTATATGTCACCGAATTAGGTAAAAGCACATTTTTCAGTAACTTCCATCAGTATAAAGAGTTCCTTTTTGAGTCACAAAACTTGTCATAGTATGATCGATTTACTTACTTGTATGAGTGATTTGATAGAATTGTTCCTCCGTGGCGATAGAATTAACGCCTAGATTGGGTCCTTCATTTCCTGGTCATCTTTTGAGTCTCATACGGCAGGATTTTTTTTTATTGGAAATAGCGTTTTGCGGTAATCCATTCCATCGCGCATTTCCTTAGGAGTTTTTCGTCAGTGATCTGTGCGTTCAACAGGATCTGTATGAATTATTGCTCATGGATTTTCTTTTGGAACAATTTTTAGATTCGCATGCCATGATAATTTTATTCTGAAAGAGCCATTTTACATCAAACTTTAGGTGACCATCAATCTTAAAACTTCGATAAGTAGTCTGTTTACAAGAGGTCAGGTTCTTACAACTTCGAATGTAAAGCATTAAAATATAAATGAATCATTGAATCAGACTACAATGAGATTTGATGCCAATTTTATACATATGGCAAAAACCGGCTTTGAGAATTGAAGGCTCTTACCGGTTGATGTGAGGACTATATTCCGAAAAACTTGAATAAGTGCAAAAATTGGTGAATTTCAAATGACACCGTCTCAGAGCCCTTTCATTCGCTCTATAAATTTCCGGGATGTATGTTCTTGAGTCCCGTCGAAATGATGGAAAACTGGCGAAGAAATCAGTAAAAATTTCCAAAATTGTACGCATTCCATTAAATTGGATGTATGGCACGGTGCCCCGCGGAAGTTGGTCTCATGAGGAATTATCACCCAGCTGGGAACGATTGATTCATTCAGTTACTCACTGTAAATCAGGAATGCATGAATTGGTACAGCACACAGAACAGCAACCGGTTCACTACTCGCAGCTGAGGCTTTCTGGAAGGCTTGCATCGAGACACGAGAACAACTTCAATATACAATTGGGAACCAACCTCCGGAAGGAAAGTCTTCCCCGTGCCCCGCCGCCGCCGTACACTTCTCCCGTTGTCCGGTCCGAGTTGGGCGGCGAGCGGCGTGGCGCGGGGGCAAACTCCACTTTCGGAGGTTGGATCCCAATAGCTATCCTTCAATTAATATACCTTTCGAATCTGAACTTGCGACTTCTTGAAAAATGTGGATTTTATTTCGTCCCTTACATTGGGGCCAAGTTGATTGTAGTTGTGTATCTGAAGATTTCATACGGTACTGATATTGTGAGCCTGTTTCCCGGTGACTATTGCCTCATCCAAGAAAGCAAACAACGCAAGACATTGGGAAAAACCACGGAGCCGAGCACGGAGCGTAGGCTGGGAAAATACGCGATTTGACTCGAACAGCTGTTCACAATACTGTATACGTTTGACTGACAGTAGTTAAGTAAATTCGGGGGAAAACTGGATGAAAATTCATAACTTGCAAGTTTTACTCGACGGATCTAAATAGATATGGACCAAAACTGCACTCATTTTTTTAAATATCTTGTTCAATTTTGCACAAAAAATTGTTAAATACATTGCGCATCCCGCTCAAGGTTTTCTGCACTAGCAGCGATTGGCAACTGTCCGCTATGTTCAAAAATACCTCTTCAGTGAGAATATACATCACTCGTCTTCTCCCGATCAATGCTCCATGTTCCTGGGAAAAGAAGTTATTTATGGTCGAATAGTCCAGATCACCTCTGGCAAACATCTCACTAGTGCGGTTCTGGCTCAAGGCCAGGGGTGATCTGGACTATTCAGCTAAAACAATTTTTTTCTTTTTCCCCGGAAACTATACATTTTTGAGTATAGAAAACAGGCGCCAATCGCTGTCAATGCCGAAAACTACCAGCGAGATGAGCTACTTTTTCAACGATAATTTGTGCAAAATTGAACCAGATATGTAAATAATTGAGTACAGTCTTAGGTGATATCTATAATCCGTCGAGTGAGACTGTTACATCCTGACTTCTAGGGATATTGCAGATTTCAGTTCTGAATCATTCGATTGACTCGGACTTAATAAATGAATTTATCTCGACAGGTCCACGCGTAAAAGAATGAGTTTATCCTTGGATTTACCTCGGTTCGCCAACGTGAGTAGGGAGAAGAGTGAATGAGCTGTGCACTACGGAAGCCGGAGGGGGCCACTGTCTAAGTGAGGTAGTATAAGGCCACTGAGCGCTCTCTCACTGGGACAGAGAGCTGTGGATAATATTCAAAAATCATGATTTTTCGATATTCTTCACGTGCACGGGGACTGACGATGGGCGTGTGAGATATCAATTTGATCTTTCGTAGAATATAGATTCATTAATA
>JAPYYZ010003810.1:0-12363 GCA_030522705.1 Eretmocerus eremicus
TACTTTCAAGAAGTTTGACCGAAAGCCCAAATCCTATCTTTGGGGGCGGGGTCCTTTCTCGTTCTTTCGAATTCCATGGTCAAAAGTGTACTTTTTGGGCAAAAAATGAAAATAACCTCCAAATGACCTTGAAAATTGATTTCAAGGTCAAATGTAAATTCAGTGACGTATTCCCCATGAGTAATGCTGCAAGTTTGCCGATGCATGAATGTAACAAAATGCAACCCCTCTGAGTTATAGGCGAGTTCGTGCAGCCATATGACCAGGAATCGTATTTGACGTCTGGGTGACCTCTACGAATATGTTTCGAAAATTCCAAAGAGTTATATTTCAACGTGAAATTTCTCGTTCTTCCGAAAGCCGTGGTCAAAAATGTATATTTTTGGGCAAAAAATGGAAATGATCTCCAAATGACCTTGAAAATCGATTTCAAGGTCAAGTGTAAATTCAGTGGAGTATTTCCCATCAAAAATGCTGCAAGTTTGCTGATGCATGTATATAACGAAAAATGCAACCCCTTTGAGTTATGAGTGGTTTCTAGCCCATTCTCTCAAAAAATCCATGTTCCAGCTCGTCCCGGGATTTGGTATTAGCAGGGGGCATTGGGAGGGAAAAGGATTCAAATTCTACATCATCTTGGCTACAATTTTACGTATCGTACGTCCCAGTTGGAGCAATACCCAGGTGAATCATAATTTTGCCAAAATTTCCGTTTTTTGCCCACTGTGGGTCGGCTCCTGAGCAAAACCGCGATCTCTCCCATACACCTATTTCTTGGCTTCACCGAGGAATAGAAACGGTTTAGCTCTGCGATGAGGAATAGAACCGGCCTAGCTTCGTGTCGAGGAATAAAACCAGCCTAGTTTCTTGTCGAGGAATAGAACCGGCCTACCTCCTACTATTGACCGACTCAGTATTCCTGAGCCCCTCGTCTCTTTCTTCATATTCATTTGCGAACCTTCAACTTTTGCGACCTCGCGGTGAATACAGCAACGGTATCTCACTCCTTGCATCAATTGTTGGAATCAGTTGAGTGACTGATGGGACCACGATCACTTGTTCGAAGATATAGATGGAAATTCCGCGCGCACAAAATTAACGAGCTTCACATTCCATGCTATTCGAAAAGAGTCTTGACGTTTTGAAGCATGTTCATACGATTTCTTCTTTGTCAAAAGTAACACGAATAGATCGTGGTCGGTCAAAAGTAACACGAATAGATCGTGGTCGGGGCAATGACAGATTCCAACGTCAGAATCCTGGTTCCTCAGTGTTACGTGCATTTCCTCCATATCCTCCCACATGGAATCCCATCTTACTCGTATGGGCCGATGTCAATCGAGGATATCTTTCTTGATCATAGAAATATAGTCTCTCATCACCATTCGCAACCAGAATGAGCAACTTGAGATTTCTGAGTATCGAGTGCAGATGCTTATCTCAATATCCTCCACCGTAGTCATTTATCCCGTTTTGCAGACTGAGTTGAGACCGTGTACATCTCGTTCCCAAATTTTGACTGATTCTCCACACCAATTGTGATGTGCGTTACAGAGTCCGTGAAACATCACTTTCATGATAGGATCTCAACAGTGATTGATGTTCCAGGGAAACAACCACCTTCCTTCAATTGGATTCTGCAATACTCGTAGAAAATGTAGCTTCCACTCATTGTGCTATGAGCACAGGTGGTAGTTCTCGTCTTACTTGGCTCTGTATGCGCCCCAATCTTCACGAATTCATGATCTCAGTACGACTGTTCATATACTCTGTCAACAGGACACAACAAAGAGGTTAGAGAAACGACATCTGGTCACTCAAAGCGAGAGGATGAGAAGCCGGAGAATGCTTTAGAGGATCCTGATTCGATGCGAGAAAGAAGGGCGAATGATAATAATCACCCAAAATCCATAGATGAAAAACTGAAGAAAGATTCTCATCAAAGACCGACTACTTTCCCAGCTGCCACCACAACTGATGCAGTAAGATTGAAATGCAGAGAACTACTTATTGCTGCTTTGAAATGTAACAGCGACAACTCAGAAGGCTGCGCTAGTCCAGAAGAATTAGCTGACCAGCTGGAAGAAGCTATTTACGGGGAGTTCAAAAATACCGAAAATAAGTACAGGAACAGAGTGAGTCCCTCCGATTAATTCACGTAAAATTGATACCTTGAGTCGATCACATTGACATTCTCAGACATCAATATATTGTGTTCCAAGAAAAATCTGACAACGGTCGTATCTCCTCAGTGGAGATCAAGATACTTGAGAGTCTCCCCAAGAGATGAGACAACTGCTCGTCTTGATCAATTTGAAAGCTTTCGGATGAATCTGCCACGCGCTCGGTGTTATCTTATAAGATAGAGTTCAATATTGGAATGGGAAACGAGATTCCATACCCACTAGATAGGATTTTATAACGCTCTACTTCATGACTTCATTGAGAGTCCACAATTTATCGCAATGTTTCGTGCATTGGATTAAAGAATTTTCTCCATGCTCAGCGCCTCCGGATGTATCCACTATCGCGATCCGTCGGGTGGAGCAACGAACTGATACCACCAAAATTCGCTCGGAGAAGTTCAGCTGTAGTGCCCCAGACTCAAAGCCCTTGTTAGTAGAATGTTTCGATGATTCAGGGTCATACGAAATGATTCAAAATAGTTTTACTGAGAAAGGAATCCTCTGACACGCTTTGGCAAAAAGTATCGACTCGAAAGTTTCTGATAGTGAAAGAATCCATCCAAAAATTATTGGTCAAACAAAACTATCGGATCAATGGGACGGAACCGTCCACAAATTCCTGGATGAAAAATAAGTTTCTGATGGCGAAGAATAGCACATAAAAATTCCCGATAGAACAGAACTATTCGAGAGGGGGAGAGGGGAGGAGGAGAAGAAGAGAGAAAGAGACAGACAGAGATAGACACCCTCTTATTTGCATGAAGCAAAAACACAATGATTTACACCAATGAATGCCTTCAAAATTTTGTCAAGTATATAATTATCACAGCTGTGACTAGTTATTGTATCTCATACTACACCGAAGAGAAAAAGAAACAGTGAGGATGTACAAGCGCTCAGGACGGAGGAGAATAACTCAGCCGGGAAAAATCAGTCATGTGACCGGAAGTCACTCAGAACTCGGGAACTCAAGAAGAACGATTCCCCAAAGTTCAAGAATTTGCCCGGCATCCACATCAATCCTTTGTGGACGTAGCGTCGACGAGAAATCTCTCACTGCCCCTCGAATTGAGAGAGTTTCGGTAACTGCCGGGAGCCTAGAGGGAGAAAATTCCAGAGACGAGCACATTGACTTTGGAAAGACCTTCGACCATAGTCGAGTCGCATCCTCGGAATTTTGAGTTCCTGCTCTCCTGCATCACCCCGCTGAGGGCGCTCGGAGTGGTACCTGGGGAACATTGCATCCAAGTAGCCAGGCCCTTTCAAAGTCACGATCTTGTACATCAAGAGGGCTGCAAAGTACATTCTCCGCGAATAAGTACGCAACCAACCCAAGTGCTCCCTGAGCGGGGCGATGTTCTCGTCTCTCCTCACACCAAAAATAAATCTCACACATGAATTGCTCAGTCGCTGTACCCACGTCTTCAGTTCGTCAATGGCCTCGAGGTACGCGTGGTAGTCCGGGTGAGGTAGGAATAGAGTTTCAACCAGGCGAATTCGGAGTATCTCAGTAGTACACACCCTAATAAACCGCGAGCTATAGTGGGGTTTGTTCATTTTTCTAGTATATCGATTGATATGCGGTCTCGACGTCAGTTTGTTATCCAATGTCACACCGAGACTTTCACACCGACAGTGTCACTGAATACGAAGAATACCTCATCCTGTATCCCAACCCCTGGCGAATCCATCTTCTGCAGATCTCTCACGTTCCTATCGGGACTTGCTTTGTTCTCGCCACCGTTGAGACGCAGGCCAGAGCCCTCGGCCCAGTCAGCAACAAGTCGCCGTGTTGCTCCTAGTCGAGCAATACCCTCCTTGATGTTTCTTTCTCCTAATCGTAGATAGATTTGGAGGTCATCTGCGTAAAAAAGATAATTTACCGACTTCCCATCCAGCAGTCCAGATGAGTCATTGACGTGCAAGCTGAAGAAAAGAGGCCCATTAATGAAACCCTGTGGAACACCCAGATTGGTTGTGAGCCAATCCCAATTTTCTCTTTCTGAGGTGACCGTTCGGATGCTACCTTGTTGATATAATTCTATCTATAAGGCGGCCAATCTCGGAGAGCCAAGATCTCAAAGCTTACTCAGCAGTTTTGGGGGTGAAGTTGTGTCGAATGCATCACTAAAGTCGAAAAATAGTACAAGGGTGATCGTCTCTCCGTAAGAACCTACTCTGATGTCATCGGTCAACTCAAGCGAAGCTGTCTGGGTACTGTAATGTTGCTTGAAACGAGTCTGGAAGCGATCAAGTGACTTTGTATCTTTGTAATGCTCCTTCATTTGGTCATGTGCTATTTTTTCTAGAACTTTGGAAAGAAAGCACAGCAGCGCAATAAGACGGAAGTCTGAGATCGGTGTTGGAGCTGCAGTCTTCGTCTAGGAATCAGCTGCAACTGCTTCCAAGCCTCCGGAAGAATTCCGTCAGCGCAAGAGGAGTGGGAAATAGATACAATAAGATCACTCATGGCCGGTAGAGCCTCTGCGATCACGCTTCGAGAGACCCCGTCCGTCCCACGGGGCTGTGAGGAAAGATATTCGAGGGCAGGGACGACTTCATTGAAATTTGTGGGTTCGAACTTCAAGCTTTCATCCGAGGTCAAATTAATTGCGTACATTGCTCCATCGATATTATCATGAATTGAGACTAAGACCCTCGCAAAGTGTGCATCCAACTGATTCGGTCTGAACCCGTGAAGATCTTTCTTCTGCTCTTGGACAAGAGGCCGAGGTGACGCATTTCCTCCCACATGTTTTCGTCCTGGTCTAGAGCGTTCGGAAGATGACTGTGGAGGAAAAAATGACGCTCCTGCTCTTCGCGCGCGTCGACGTCTGCATTGAATCGAAAGTACTCATTTTGAAGCTCAGAATACCCTCGCTGACTACATTGGTTTCGCTCCCAGCGCCTGCATGCCACATTCGACTTATTCATAAGTGCCTTCAACTCGGAACCAATCCAAGGCGCATCGCCTTTACGGGCTCCAAGCGTACGGGATCTAACGTTCTTCCACGCGCTTATTCATCCAAAACTGTCTTCGAATTTTTATTCAAGCAATAAACAGCGTCTTTCAAGCTGGTTCCATCTTCTAGGGCTGTCCAGTCGCGGCGAAGCAAGCGATCATTCAGTTGCTCCGGAGTGATGTTACGGAGATCGTTATTAGTGAAGGGATTCTCTGGCGAAGCAGGAGACAAGACGTCGATGGTAACGGCAATGACCGCGTGCTTGCCGAGATCTGGCGATGACCTTCTTCGAAGGTCAGTAGTGATGTCTTCCTCGTCTATGTAAATACAATCAATGCACGTGCGAGATATGTCAGAGATGTGTAGGTGAGTTGCGCCACGCTGCATAATCTGTGAGGACAAATCTTTTGCCAGTGAAGTCAGTGTCCGTGTATCGGGATGAGTAGCATCCAGCAGATCTGTGTTCAGATCCCCCATCACGAATTTATGACTAAAATCACCGCACAGATGGCGTAACGAACCGAAAAGCCCATCATCCCTCTGCATGGCAATCTTAGGGGGTCTATAAATCCTTCTATCCAGTATCGGTGGAGAGTTCACTACGAAAAAAAAATTCGGGCACGCCAGGTTTCCCTGGGTCATGTCGGAGCCGTGCAGCGTCTCATACGAGGCTGCGCTGTCTACTCTGTGGTGAAATGGATTTTACAGGGAAGTAGGACAAAACAGAGCGAAACGAGAGGAAGAATCTAAGTCTGTTGATTGCCGAAATTTCTAGACCAGTTAGAGGTCTGTACGTGCAATTGTTTCTGAAAATAATGTGCACAAGGTTTGCAAGTCGAATGGCTGCGCAAGCTGTTGTTGTTCGAGACTGGAGCTGCTCGGCACCAAGCTTTGTGCAAATTATTTGCAAAAACTATTGCACGTACAGACGGAATTTTGAGACCTCCACTTGGTCTCAAAATCTCAGCAATTGGGACTTTGCATTTTTCTGAGTGTCTGGAAACTTCTCTATAAATAAGAATAAAATCCGTAGAATCCTGGAGGCGAGTTTCCGGATTTTTTTCGCCCGTTTTCATCATCAAAAAGTTGATTGAAAACTCACATTTTCGAATGGAAGCTTGCGTGGCTGAGAACGATTCCCATTGGCCAACGCGCCGTGACGTTATACTTTAGTGGATTTAGATGGGTCTCATTTGAATAACATATTAGCGTCAATTAACCTAGTCATGATATTTTGACAACATATTTCCAAACAAAAGAAATAAGTCAGTAGGATGTATTTGGTATAGCAGAAAACATCAAAATCATAAAATGTGCAAGGGGACTGTAAATTTAGCCTCTCTGGAAGCGAAACGCATGGGCAATGTAGGTTAGCTCGATTGTTGACATCCCGCCAGTGCCTCTCACCAAATGGGCGTATTTTTCAATCAATTGTGATTATCTCCAAATGTCGAACGAAGTGGGAGAAGGATTCAGTAAAGCCGACTCAAGAAATCTTCCAGCAATCACAACTACTATGTTGCATGAGTTCATCACGGATGATGAACATTTTAATGCACCTGAAGTCAGAGGGGAGAAAACAGAAAGGTAATTGTTCTGTTATATAATGTTTCAGCTCATCTCCATAATTGGGAAAAGAGTTCTATGGATATGCTAGAATTTCTACAGATCTTCAAGAGAGCCCTATGGTAATTCTGCTATTGGTTATGTCTGCGTAAAGAGAAATGAAGCAGGTTTCTGTACGGTGAAAGCCATGGTGTGCCCTGAACATAAAATACATCAAAAAATTACTCCATGGCTGTGGTTGTGAATGAGGTGAAGAATGAAGTGAATGAAATTGAATGCTTTGGCTGTCCGGCTGGAAAGGGTAAATATTTGTCGACAGAATTTCTGAAAGTATTTGTTCCAATCTATGAATGCTGCCACGAGTGCCATAACAAACTTTTTTTTCAACGATCTACAGGTGGATGCAAACATGCTTTTGCTCTTCTTAGTTGGATGAATAGACGTAATGAGGAACCATCCTGCACTGAAACTGATTGTTACTGGGAGAAATCCATTTTATCTGGAGTTAGGAGAAGTAAGAAATTCATCCTTGCGTCAGAGATGGTCAAGAGCATTGAATCAAAGAAACAGCATTCACCCGAGTATTCACCAGACAAAGATTCATTCCTCGCTGATATAGTAAGTAATTTAGATAAAAACCAAGTGGACTTACAGCTGTCTAGGTATAATATTCAGCTTATCAAGAAAAAGACCCATAACCTGTCTTTACATCAGTTGCTTTCATCATACTCCTCCAAAAAACCACAGAGAAGTGCAAGTTGATTTTTAGAATTTTGCAAAGGTCATATAGATTCAACGCTCTGTCAAGAAGTGGAAGAACAGACTAAAACTTCAAGTGAGAGTCTCTTTCATTTGAAGTTCGGTATGGTAGAATGACTGCCTCGAAGATTGATGAAACTGCTCATTGTAAAACTGCTGAAGGAAGTTTGGTCAATCAAGTGGTTGGCGCTGCAAAAGTATTTGACACTAAGTACATGAGAAGAGGGAGGATCCTGGAGCAACAAGTGTTTGATCAATTGTGTCGAACGGGTTACAAGTTGAGCAAAAGTGGTTTCCATATTCTAAAAAGTTTTCCTATTTTTGGTGCTTCACCTGACGGAGCTGGTGATGATTACATATTAGGAATTAAGTGCCCAGTATCAGAAGAAACTTCCAAGAATTATGTACGGAGTGGAAAAATCACTAACAAATTCAAAGCACAAATGATGCTCCGAATGCTAGTGTGCAGAAGAAAAGGAGCCTTGTTCTGTGTTGCAGATTGGAAATTACAAGAGAATCACAAAGTTCATATCTATTGGCTGGATTATGATGAAGAATTCACCAATGATGTGATGGACCGAGCAACAATCTTTTGGAAAAACAATATTTACCCAATTTTGACCAAGTACTTTTGAGTGATTCTGACTATATGGAGTGTTTTAAAGTATTCAAGTGGAAGTTAATTTCATCATGTTCAAGTTTTCATATTTATCCATGCTGATGTTATACCAAAGGTATATCATCATCTAGAGATCACATTGTTTTGTACAATTAAAAGTAAGATAGACCAGTCTCATTGGATGGATGCATTTTCACCTTCTTCATTCACAGTCTTCATCGGTACTAAAAATATCATCAAGTTCGAATGAGTGGACTTGGGAAATTCATGAGACCTCAAACCAGATGTACAATATCATCAATTTGTGATGGTATATTCAATTCAAGGCACGAGTGAGGTTGCAACATTTTGAACTCTCTTACTCTACGTATTAACCTCTCCACATGTATACGTGAAGCTGCAATCCTTTTGGTTTCAAGGACTTCTGCTTTTGTTGGCTGACTTGCTTCAAAATCACTTGGTGGTCTCTCTAGTTGACAACCTTTCTAGTGAAGTATGCTGTCAATCATTTTAAAACCCCTGTCTGCCATGATAGTGCAACCTTCAGGTAGGATATCCATCACTTCGCACTCTTCAAAAAGCTGGATATCACTAATTCGACCACCGTAAGCTTTTGATACAAAAAGAATTTCGCCATCAGGTGTACATAAGATTACCCACTTCCATGTGTTGCACCTTTTGTACTCTGACCAAGTCAGCACTTGATGAACAGGGTGAGAAGGCTTCTGAATTTGTGTTTCAAGAGCATCAATTAATGCATACACATTGCTGTAATTCACTCTAAAAGGTATTGGTACATTTTTCTGTACTTCATGTTTTGATGGTTGACGGATGAAAGATCTCATCAAGTGAGATAAAGTGGGCACAACTCTATGGAATACTCTGCTTGCTTGAGATGTGGGTAATCCAAATTGATCTCCTCATCTCTCATAACCACCATCCATACGTATCTTCATCAACGCTAACTTTATATTATCTTCTGAGAACTGACTATACTTCTTGAGCGAATTCATCAGCCAAGGCATACATTGCTCTGGAATTTCAAGATATATTCTTGGCTTCCTTGAAATTAGATATCTAGTCACATTCATTGTTTCAAATTTTTTGTCGGTTCCAACCTGACTGGAACATTTCTCTGGTGATGATGTACTTGTTGTACTTGGTACGTATGACTTGCTCCCATCACTATGGACAATTGAAACACTATTGTTTGATGAATGATCGAGGGACCTACTATTATCTGATCGGAGGGACCATATAGGTGAGCAAGATTTGTCAGCTGTCTCAGCTTGTACTTGTACTTCTGAATTTCTTGTGGGTGGTGTACACATGACTGCTTTGCTGCTATAATGGTAAGGTCTCGCTCGAGTGAATCTTTTAGCATTTGTTTGGGTCCCAAAAGATACCATTGATTTCTTTAAAGTCCCTCGCTGATATCTCTCCATCGTTAGAGATCCTTCTCCAAAACCCCTCATTCTTAGGTCATGATTCTCAACCTCTGAGTTGGTGCAATTCATTTCTCCTTCATACGACATCATGTAATCATTACAATGCTGGCTATTTTCGACATCAACTTGAATCACTCCAGATTGATCCACGAAAAGATTTCCATTCCCTGAGGGTTCCTGTGTTGGTGAAGGTTCCGCTGGCGAAGGATTTCGGGGATCAACCACAAGTAAGAGTTCCTTTACAGCTTTTTGTTGATTCAGTTTTTTATATACTGATCTATTGAGATCAATTGATTGTAATGAGCGACCAGGCTGGCATTCAAATTTATGAGGCATGACTCCGCTCTTCAACTTCAAGTTCCCTCCATAAAGTTGGAATCTAATATAATTCTCCATATCTGATGTGAGCTATAAAAAATATCAAGCTTAAGATTTCTTGTCGGTATCAACTCATCTATGAAATCTTCCCCATTTCTAAAACGACCGGTGAACTCAAAATTTTCCTCACACACCTATGTTCAATATATCACAAGGAGTATGGTATTAGAATATTGAAACAGACTCACGTCAAAGTGATCTTGACAACAAAAGTAATTTGACTTTGTAGGATCATCAGCCCTCCGAGCAACTGAGAACCATTTTTTTCTTATCTCCATGTTTTGTGGCACCAGAAAGGAATCTGGATTTTTTCTTGAAGTACATTTACAGTTAGGCACAAAACACCACTTGGGCGATTCAGACTTGTACCTTGTTGACGGAGGATTGGAAGCATTCTGGTCTTCACATTCCATCGTATAAGTGGGAAGTGGTAGACACCACTGAACAAAAATGAATAATCACTCCCAATGATTCTTTTCTACACAGACACATACATCAATTTCATTGGAGGAATGATACTGCAGAAGATTCATTCTAGCTCTTATAACTTGTGTCTTCAGTTTTCATTCATCTTTCACGGTTTAAGGAGCAGAATCAATAACAGAGTAAGTCTTGTATCCAAAAACTCCATGATGATGGCTCTTGTTATGAATACGCTATAGGGCTTAACCTAACATGCCCATTTCTTTTCACGCAAAACTCGAGATCACACAAGACATCAGATTTCCATTTGATTGTTCGAATTTCCTAATACGTAAACGCCCATGTGAGATGTGTTTCAGGTTGGAAGGTACCTCACAAAGTATATCAGAATGATTTGAAATAGTTCCCTGTGCTATTTGAATGGGACCCATTTGAATCAACTAAAAAAAACATCACGGAACTTGCCAGCCAATCAGAGCGCGTTTTCGCGACAGATGTTCCCGGGTAGAAAAGTATCTCTCTATCAATTCATTGAAACTTTTGGGGGTGTCAAAAAAATCGAGAAAAAATTCCGGTAATTATAACAAATTATGAAGTTATCAAAAATAATTTCTCCGAAAATCATGCAAAGCCCCAATTGATGGACTTAGATTCTTCTCCTCCTTGTTCTGCTCTATCTTCTCCCACTCCCCTGTGAAATTCAGTCGCAGTGGCCTTGATTGGAGGTGAGGTAGAATTTCATGAATAGTGTATGACACACCACTGCGTGTGAGAGTGATTTTGGTACGAAGGGTTCATTGTACCCCGAGCGAAACAAGGGCTAGAAGACCGGCTTCATGCGAAAAACGTCCACGTGAACTAGGTGCATACATCTTTTCTCACCACTCTTACCTCAAAATCGAACTTTTCTCCCCTTTCTGCGGCTTTGGTCGTGGAAAATATCATATCACTTCCGGCGGAAGAGCTCGTCCGGGACCCTGGGACATGCCTTCCTTGCTGCGCTCGGTCGACAACACGTCATAGGACCCGAACTCGCCTTCCGCCTTGTTTGATATGATCCACTAATCCTACGCCTTGAGGTGGAAGAATAGTAAATGCACCTTAGCTGAAACTAGGGGTACTGGGACACTGAGAAGTGAGATTTTTGTTCGATGGCCCAGAATATATGGTTTTTATGGGCCAATTTTGTGATTTCTTTTCCTCATCAATGATGCAACTGTTCTTTTGCAAAATCTATGAGGAACAATCGAGCAGAGTGCTCTTAGATAAATATCAAAGTCCTCTTACTGAGGGTTTTTAAGGCCCAGTAGGACGCAAATTTGAAGCTGACCAACTACTAGTGCTTCCACCTGTAGTAGCACAGGTGAAAGCACCAGTAGTTGGACAGTGGCTCTGTATCGAGACGCGCAATAGACCAGTATTAGGACACTCCATCTAGACAATTTACATGTGATTGATGTCACAAGAATCAAGGAAAACCTCGCTGAATTGATTTATCACGAAAAATCTTGTCTTGAAAAAAGATGCTAACAATCGCTAAAAAATTTCCTGGAAGAATACATCACATATTCCATACAGAGCTTCGTCAACAATGGTGAATAACATCTCCAAAGTACGACCGATGAATCAACAACTGCTCATTTTTTGTTTTGTATTAGCAATAATCCAATTTGAATTCCGCGCGCTCGTGCCATTTCATGCGTGCGCTACAAGAGCGCCACCCTATCATCGCGTTCGTCACTCTCTGCGACCGGTGCCAGTTCTCGTCGGCCGCCCGTATCGCTCACCTCGCTCTCGATCATGAGCATTTTTACTCTAAATAAATAGTCAGTTTCTCCACTATTTTTGTGTTAGAGCTAAAATACTTTCTTCCCTGCACTGATATCAAACATTATGGTCTCTCGTTTACCGGATTGGTGCCAGTGAAGTGGAGTTTAGTGGATGTGCTTGGATTTGTGCTCGCCACGAGGCATCATGGCGGCGAAGCACATATGAGTAGCGGGCGGCGCTCTCCTCGGAGC
>JAPYYZ010003811.1:0-11230 GCA_030522705.1 Eretmocerus eremicus
CTGAGTGACCATATTATACGAACGGGGATTTGAATAGAACGCGGGCTCTTATTATATTTCCACAGTAATCTACTTTATCCACATATCACTCCGTTACACCGTAAAGTGGGGTGACTGTAGCAGCCCCGGAGCGACTCCGGACACTTGTTGTTTTGGCTCTCACTTGTGACTGGCTTATCCCAGAGCCTTCCACAAGGGCGCATTTGAAAGCTCTACGCCGTATCTTCAAAATGAACTATTGCAAGATGCTCTAGAATCAATCAATCAAAAGTTAGAGCAAAAAAACACGTGGCCAAAGCCACCTCGGGGCTGCTAAAGTCACCCCAGTCTACGGTACGAATAATAGTCTACGATCGTTCCTTGAATCGCAAGGGCAACTTTTAATTCTGGAACTTCAATAACGCCTCTGTCAATGTCGGCCCTCTTTTCTGCTCGATTAAAAAAGTCCGTGTAGAAATCCCACGAGACGTTCTCTTCGGATTAGAAGAAATCTCCAAGGAACAATTCAAAAATGTCACAGCGAATCCCACTTGTGAAATCTAATAAAAGATCTATGTCGATCTCAGGGCTATATTCCGTGTATAAAAAAATTCTTCGTGAAATTCTTCTCGCAAAAGTTCAAACCTGTCACGAAGAATTTCACGACGAATTTCCCGGTGAGAATCCGTACTAATGTTGTGCTATAATTCATCAAAATTGATAATTTATGTGATACTTTTTCTATTTCTCCTCATTTTCTGACCGATCATCAACAATCCCTCAGACTTTGATTGCTGTAACCATGCAATTTTCTATGAATGGGGTTTTCCAAGATATTTCAGAACCCACGGGGTCTCACTCAATCTTTGTGAGAAGGTGATCATGATTCAAAATTTAGCAACGTCGCGAATCAGCTCTGAAGCGAAAGCAGATTTCATTGAGATATCGATTCGAAGTCTCGTACAATTAAGACAGCTTCAACTAATTTCGCTTGGCTGTCGGGTAGAGTGGGTCGATATTGGGCAGGGGCGATATGGGATAATCACAATGTCTCTTATCCACGTGGCTTTTGTCCCTCTATGCTCTACTACATTGTTAATTCATTTCTAACACAAACACATCCTTCTGAGCTGTTCAGATCATCGAACGGGTACCCTATAATAATCTCAAACAGCGATTCACGATATTTTTAGCCCGTCACACGATTTTTTGCCAATTCACAGATACGAATAGCTCCCAGGCCTCTGCAGTACTCAATTGGTTACTTCAGTATTCGAAAATTACATCAAAAGACGAAGATTTTAAATTATTGTGGATTAAAATTGAGCGATCTGGAGCAACTGGAGCCAAGTTAGAAGAATTCTGTGGAAAATGTGGTGGTGCGATATTGAACAGCCCGTGGTAATCAAAGGGTCGGCTTCGGAGGGTTCGTAAAAGTGTGGTAAGAACATTCGGATCGTCCTCCGAAAAAAGTTCAGGTGAACACAAGCTATCCGGTGTCATCCCACCTTATTTACAACTCTTCAAATTATGATTTAACTCGCACCATGTCCAGCACATTGATTTCATTTGAGGAGCTTGTTTCCAATATAGCTTGAAAATTTGGACAATTTTTTTTCACTCCAATCTCCAGAAAAAGCATGAATTTTACAGAGTAGGGCGCGCTTTTCTGAAAATATGTTTCGCCTCTACTCTCAGTTCATATCCAAGTGCCTCGAGACGGATAAAATTCAATAAGTGTCCAGATTGCCCCACCCCCCCCTCCCTCTTTAGCGCTGCTTCCGGACACGACCCACGCGGTTAACTCCAGGCTAAAATCTGGAATCGGCATCAGCGAAAGCTAGCATTAGCCAATCTCAGACTTACAAGGGTAGACTGTGTGGTCCGGAACAGCAATCCTCACCAAATTTTTTTCACAGACTCGGACTACCAAGAAATGTGAGAATCCAGAGTGTTTCTGTCAAATAGGCACTCTGAGCACAGATACACTGCATAAAACATTATAATTGCCTATCTAGGCCCATGTTGAGATTTTATATCTATGGGTATACTGGGAAGACCCATTTAACAGAGATACTCTAGATTCTTTCACTTTTTGGCATTTCAAGTCTGTAAAAAAATATTTGGGTGAGGATTCCTGTTCCAAACTTCAGAGCCTCCCCTTGTTGGTCGTAACAAGTACATCAAATTCCGCGAGAATCAAATCTTGTTCAAGATTTGGAGGAAGTTCAAACGAAGCCAAAACCTCCATAATTTTGAGTGGAGTCCTTCTCCCACAGTCATGCAATAAACTTTCGGTTCACTATAAATAAGCCACGCTTAGGTAAGCTGGACTTGAGGAGTCCCGTCCTGCGGTAACTAATTAAGTCAAAGACACAGCGTTAACATTTTTCATTCTGAGTTTTATTCAAATTAAACATTCAATTCCATACATCAGATCGAAAAGAGGCGCAAAATTCACAATGTTAACGACAAAAAGTTTATAAAGAGTCTGAGTATAATTATTTATAAATTCATTAACACAATACATTACATACAACACGACAAATGTGAACAACAAAGTCAAACTTGTATTATAGGCCATGAATGACAACCAAAGCTTCGTTATTTAAAAGGCATTAGTTTTAAAATCATTTCTAACTGAGTAAAATTGCAAAAAGACACTAACGAATATCAAGGTCTCCTCGAATCGTACATCTCCTAGGAGCAAATAAGAATTCTACATTTAAAATATCTCTCCAAAATGTTCAGCACCACTTTCTCTGTCCGTGTAGAGTTCTCGTCAGTGTATTATATTCCTTGATACGATTGTCTTTCCAATAATTTCTCTTGTTAACGGCAAACGGAAAGAATGCATCATTTTTGCGCCTTTAAGGTAATACACGTTCATTCCGCATGACGAAGTTAGCTCATGATACCAGCATGATGGTATGATTTGTTATAGTTCTAATGGAGTAATAGCCCGAAGAGCATCCCATCCAAATGAAAAATGACGTAGGAATTCTTATCAACGATCGATACATTTCTGAATGACTGAAGATCAAAATATCTTTGGGACTTCATCCACACGGAATCAAAACAAATGAAAAAATATCAAGTACAGTCGATCATGTTATAGAATTTTTGGATTGATTCGCGAGGAAACACGTTCTGAATAATGAGACAAGTGGCTCTGCTGAAACGAAATAATCAATTGCTCTCTGTATTTCAAGTAAGTACATACAAAGTTCTCATGATCGTTAATCACGATCTCAATCTACACGAGTACCCAGAAAATCACGTCTCTGGAGCGTCACTTTGATGCATAATTTGTTTTGCCAGACCCATTATTATACAGGAATTGCGTCATTTTGTAAAATGAAGCACAATGTGTAAGCATTTAAATCAATCTTTCATACTTTTCATAAGCCGTCGTGCTTTTGACCTGATTTTCCCGGATTCGCGTTTCAGCAACAGGAACTTATGGGGAACCCAAGATAAGATATGAGACCGTATAAAATGTTGCCAACGACAACGATTTTTATCAGATTTTTTAAATCTGCAAGACATCTATATTCCACACGTGGCAGATGTTGTAAAGAACAAAAAAATTGACGAATTGGGAAAGCTACATTAGTCCATCTACCAAATTTTTCTTCTCATCAAAGTTTTTGAAAAATTTCCCCAACATTGTGAATTTGGATTATCGGGGCTCACAAAAATATGCTGCTTTGGGTTTATGAAATTTGTCTGAATATGGGGAATTGCTTATTCAAAATATTAATTTCATACCGCTCTATGTTAGAACCAATTTTTCTAAACAGGGATGCTTCCGAAACGCATTATCGTTTTATTCCAAATGCTATCGATCTCAGAGGGACTATAAAGGATGAAATGCTCTGGCCTTTTTCTAAGTCGGGACAAAAGGTATAACGAAGTCCGAGCTCCGACGATTTCGACAATCCGACAATGAGTATTTAGTGCACACAAAGATCTCTCTTTTCCACGGGCGTAATATTTTTATTATAGTAGTAAAGTACTTTCAATGAATGATATGTTCATACGTTCAAGCTAGAACTTGAAGGCCTATCGCTCAGCTTACTTTTTTTGTACGCCTTACGAAACTTTGATATGTTTGCATATTATTCATACATAGATCACATAATATTTTGTATTCATATACTCTGGATAAAATATATACATATTACATGTATAATATGTCATCAATGTACCTATCTTAAATTTTAGTGATATGTGTTGTATTTTTCAGTCGTAATTATATATCATAGAAGTAATTTGTCTTCAGTGGAAGCCATTCATTAGAAACAATCATGTAGGTACTTTCAGTTATCAGGCATTTCTTTAGAAATTGGTAAAAATAAACGAACGAATATTAACGCAATCTTGAACAACAATAGGAAATTGGGGACTCCTTACTTTTATGCAGATTGAACAATGAGTTTCAAAAATCACGAATCACGCGATAATTGTCATACTTGGTTTTATCATCTTCCATACAAAAAAAGATTGAGCAAGTGGTTTCTGATTGAAAATAACTTCCTCCAAACGTGTTCAATCCTAAATAGCTGGCAATCGGATAAAATGTAAAAATCTCATGATATGTTGTCACCATTCATCTGAATATGTTTGATGGCTCTACCGGCATTCTAGTCAATTCTAAAGCAATTATTGAGCTAAATCTTGAATTTTATTCGAATCCACTTGAAACTATCTCTCGCCTTGCCCTTGATATTTTTCCTCCGCGTTCGATCCAATCCTTGAGTTTGGAATTACTATATTAAGAAGAGAGATTTATTTGAATTCAAAATAATTACGATCTTAGAACGCTAGCGATCAGATTTTGTAAGTTATATGTTTTTTACTTCCATAACTTGCCTCTGCTATTCTTTTAGAATTTCCCATTGAGCTGTTGCTAGTCCCAGATTTAATCTATATGGTCAAAACAAAGAGTCTCAGATCAACCATACATACATCTATCAAGACATCTTTACCACGATAAGATTTCAACACACAATCTGTATTCTCCAATATCTTTTGTCTCTCAAAATATAGACTTTTCATGTAGGAATAGGCGAGTAGGAGACACTATGACCCGTCTAACGTTAGATCAACATTAAGGAATTTTCGGTATGAGATCAATCGGAACGGCTTTTCCATATAAGGGCTCATCTAAATATTTCATGACTTCTTGAGTAATATTGAAATTCAGCCCGACATTATGTAGAATGGAAGGAATTTTTGTCAGAAAGAAGAGTCAGAGACGATGGTTGGGGTAGCTTTAATAGGCGAATCCTCTCTTGTAGAGTCGGTTGTTCTTTCCAGTGATCCGCTTCTCACCCGACGTGTACTGAACGATCCGCTTCACTTGATCCGTCGCCACAGGCCCGATGCAAAGCAATGGATCTTTGAAGTACGAGCAAACCTGATCCCGAAAATTGTGAGTAAGTCCCTGATATATACCCAAATGAAATCCATATATGCGGAATCTTTATTCTTTTGTACGGCCCGCATCCACTTTGGAACTTCTGGAGCGGAAAAATTCTGCTATTGAAATGGCTTTATGAAATTAAGATGGATAATAAAGCATAGAGAATGAGATTGTTCTGAGGAGAGAAATTTTTGACACAATTGATACTCTTGAACATTTGAGGAACTTTGTTTATTTCGGTATTAGAATTTTGAGAAAGGAAACTATCATGTGATGCTTGGAACTTTAATTCATGGATGTTCGAAAAATATTGTGATTTTGAACAAAATTGATACTAAAAAAGTCATCAACAAAAGGCTTCATCAAATTTCACAATTATAAATATTTCAGAATATTTGGTGAAGGTCCAAATAGGTACACCTTCAGGAAATTTCCTCAGACTCTCGCAAAGCAATTATCAATTGGATTTGACGCTAAACCTAGAAAGATTCAACGTTTCCATCACCTCTCCAAAAGTCCCAAAGTCGCAGAAGTTCCAAGATTTCCAAGGACTCGCTCGAATGGAAAAGTTTAAAAACTCACCCTTCGGGGAGTTTGGCGATGTCGTCGCTGCAACTGACAGCAGAGCCCTCGGCCGATGTCGCATTCGCTCGACATGCTGCACAATTCATCTGCGAAGGGCAAAAAATCAATCACAATTGAAGAATCGAGGAATGGACGCGGTTTGAAAATTCTAGCGCTTACTGTACTGCTTGTTCGCCGTGATTGGCGGCTGGCATGAAAAGCTGTCACTGCCCGCAACTTCGGCGCACACGAGCCCTGTCTCGCAGTCGTTGTCCCTTCTGCAAAGCTCACCCTGCTTCAATCCGTAGATAAACATGCAGTGACCCTCCGACCAATCTACACAGATTACCGTCGCCCATTTAGATCCACGTATTGACTAGTTTCATATTGATTGGGTCGATTGAATTGCATCGAGTTCGCTATGATTTGGTAAGAGCATTTTGATCTCCATTGATGACATTTTTACCATTATTATACGACGTGTGCAAGGGTCCCAAACAATGATCTTGATACTCTGCAACCGCAATTTACTGTTCTGCATATTATAGACGGCTTCAAATCAAAACGAATTGAAAAACCATTTCGATTTTTGAAGAATCGAATTGGTTTCGAATAGAATAATGAGTTCAGTAATAAATTGTTCGGAAAATTCTTTCAGCATCTAATATAATAACTGTACAACTACATATTGTCGAAAAAATTCCATCGAACAGTCTCCCCTAGACTGAGAAATCCATAACTAACCGGTGTTATTTTTTAAACGTCGGTGTGTTGTTTATTTCATTTCGGTTTGAAGCCGTGCATTTGTTACCCACTTGAATCCGCGAAACTTTCCTTACTATATTTACATGTAATTAATGAGTTTTTGATTTATCCAATGATTTATCCTCATACCACCAGAATTTCAGAGGTTATTTAACTTGGCCCCTACCCCATCTAGCCTCTCAATTTCTAACACACAGTATTGTTCAAACAATCTAATAGAGTCTCATGCATATTCTTCGTCAAATTAATTTAATCTTAGAAGCATTATCAACCTAATTGAGTAATTTATCGAGTAAACAGGATGAAGTGTGTTATGATTTCCTAAGTCAGTCACAATATGGTCTTAAAATGTCGCGTGATTGACTCTGTGGGGAAAATTCCGCCATTCTGCTGATTTCCCAGAGGGGTGACCAACGTACATGAACGTTCTCGAAGTTTCGCGTATGGCTGTATACAGCGCACGCGTTGTGTATCAGAATCATGTCTGTATACTAAACCATTTGAAATCCAATTACACGCTCTTTGTAAGCTGAATGAATTTCGGCCCTCATAATATTTTTTGTCCTCATACCAAAATAGCATTTATATTTGCTGAAAAAGATTCATCCAGTCTGATTGTGTGTGCGATAGGGCATAAAAGGGTCAAAGCGATTCAACTCTACGAAGCACCTCGATATTTTAATGAAATATTCTTAGATAATGAATTTCTTAGTGTTTTGGATCAATTGATTTCTTCAGATAACCGAAGGTGGTGCGAACACGAGTGCAGTTGATAAACTTGTGCAATCAGTGTATCAGTCTACGATATAGAATCGTTCACGAAACATACCTCCATCAGTATTCATGCATACAGAACCAGGGCAACAGTCTTCGTTGATGCTGCAGCGTCTCTCGTAGCATGGCTCATCGGCCACATCGTCGAGACCATTTTCGTTCAACGAGCCTTCGTGCTGGATCCACGAGAAATTAAATCAGTCAACTCAGATCTTAAATTGTACCATAATTCGACTACGCATTCAAATGAGCTAATGCACACAAAATTTTGACTAAAGAAATTTCTCAAGTGGCTCATTGGAAACGTTCAGTATTTATTTGCTAGTTCCGCGTCATTAGCTGAGTAAGAGAAAATCACTGACATTGATCATTATGTATACCTAGCCGAATCTTCATTGAACAAACTCTACAGCGTAAACATGTAAGGTCTTTGAATATTAAGTTACCACTTTGTGTAAGTTTATCCCATCAAAATTCAATCCTTGCTTCATCAGAGCAGGGAACGAAAGCATAATTGAAGCTTAGAGGCGGTAAAGCTCCTAGCAAAATACGCGTCACGTAGCGCTGACGTTGACGTATTCAATCAAGCGTCCCGAGCCGAGTTTTGTATTTTTTGAAATAAAAGAGACTCTCTCAGCCCTGTATAGAATCTAGAAACGAATGTAAAATGATTTTGTCAAAGCGAATTTATGTCCGATGCTCTGAGAAAACAGAGTCATAAAGTCTCGCGAGAAGTCATATTTTACATTCGTAACAATCCAGCAGCACAACTGTAGGAAATTGGACAGAAGAAAAGATCGTCGTCGTTTCCATTGATGACGCAACAAACGGCGCACTTTTCTGCGGGTTATAACTTTAGCCGCGTTTGGATGGCTGTGCAGGAAGATATGAAAGTAATTCGATTTACAGTCTTGGTCATCAGTAGCTTTGAACATAAAACTCTACCTGAGAATGCTCGTTGTAAAAGATAGCTCGCAATGCATCGAGGAAAATTAACGAGCTTCGCAACTCTGATCAATGTCAATATTTAGGTATCGCTATCGACGAGCACGAGTAAGAGACTATCGTTTTAAAAACAAGAGGCGATGGGATTCGATTTTCAAATGTTTCACGCACAGGATTAAATTTTCCTAGCAGCCCGGTAACAGGCGAACGAAGCAATTTCCAGACAAAATTCATCTCCTCAAATTGGCTCGCAACCTGTCCGTGTCACTTTTCTCCTTTGCTCCCCGTTATCTGTGACTTTTTAATGAGTTGCGCTACCTCGATGAAGAGGATTGAGCGAGAAGCCATGAATTGAAATGAAAGCGTTCGGAATTAAAGAGTAGGCGTTCGTTATTGCATTCGACGTAGAAAATGCGCCTGCAAAAGTGCAAGGCTCCTACGCGCGTCGCCTCTCTCATTCCTTATTGACAAGGCTTTTCCCGAAACTCGAGCCTCACAATTCCTAATTATCACGTTCTAAAATACTCTCGCGCTTGTTTCAAGGTCTATATATAAGCTAAATGTGCCTTCGTTACTCTAAGCTTAGCTCTCCTTGATAATTATCTAACGTATTTATAAGCTATTTTTTTTAGTATGCTGCCAAATGATCTAATATATTATGCAAAATTGTTTGAGAAAACGCTTTATAAGGTGGCAAAATTTGTCATACTCGCCCCTTATTTAATATGAAAATATCATTTCGCGGAGAGTAACTTATTATATTTTATGAAAATAACTCACCGAAAGAAATGCGGACGACCTGCCGGGGAAGCCGCCGTGTCCCCCGTAGCCCATATTGGAGAGCATTTCCGGGCTGAATCGGTTGAAGAGTCCGCCCCAGGCTTCCACGCCGAGACTCAAACTGCACGCGACAGCAACCAGTGCGATAAACGCGCACGTTCTCACTCTTCTCGACGAGTGCCGCTGCTGCTCGATACCTCCTACCTGATTGCTGGACATCTTATTCATTTTTCGAGCTCCTGCGGACATAAAACGATGCCGAAAGTGTTAAAACGATCGGAAAAAAATTCCATAAAGATCGGATGTCTGAGTTGAAAGTTGTATCTGTGAAGCGATGAATTCTCGAGGGGATAATTATTTTGTCAATCGGCCACTTGGAACGAGAGTTGGAATCAACGGTGACATATTGGTGGGAAAGAGACAACGTCCATCCTGACGTAGCCAGGGATAACCAAATCGAAGGAGGATAGGCAATTTTTTTGTGAATTACTAGAACGTCAATTAAACCTCTAGAAAATGCGGACACTCACAAGCAACGGCAAATTGGTAATGGATAAATTGAACTAATTAATGCTTTTACGCGATCGATTTTTTATGCTCGTGATGTGAATAGATGTCAGAGGTACTCTAGCAAAACTTTAATACAGAAAGACGCACAGAATTTTCGGACAAAAAATATGTCAAAGTTTGCAATAAAACTGATAGCCCTCGCCGCTTCACGTATTCTTGTTAGTACATTCGCTTGGAATCCATACGCACTCTCGGTAAAATCTACCATACTTGAGGGAACATGCAGGTATGTCACTACAAAACTCATCTTTAGTCAGGGGTCAAAACTATACAAACTTGTACGAGGCCTTGATACACGTGGGAAAATCCTTACTAGGCTACGAAAAATTATTCTCAGAGAGAGTGAAAATCATCCTAATGGGTGAGGATTTATCTTCACATAATCCTAGGCTAGGATAGAGATTGATCGATGGGGTGCGGTTGCTCCTAACTGCAATATATTGTATGCCTCTAACTATCTCTACTTCCAAAGTTAGCAAAACACCCGAAATTATCAAATTTTTTCACCTGTTCTATGATTCTGTCCCTGTATTTGTTAGTTTCTTTTTTTCATCGATTTGCAAGGATTCAAAAATGTCATCCACAATTTGTATGTCCCTCTACAAAAATGTTTATCCATCATATAGCCACGCGTAATAGTTTCCAGATTTTTTGAATATCACTTCTGTTATATTTAGTACAGAAATCGATTTCCAGAATTTCAAAGATCGTTCGCTTCAAGGTTAGCCACAACAGTACCCCCACATTTCGAGCAACTCTGATGGATCAGCACTAAATCTAAGGGTTTATTGCAAAGCTCAATGATCAGCTTCATTGTAATGAAAAAAATTCATTTTGCGGGACTTTCCTCGGTTTAGTGATTGCATCGTCAATATCCTAGCATTAACATTTTGCACATATAGAAATGCATCTCATGAGCGGGGAAACTCTATCTTGGATACAGCGAAAGAGCATGAAGAAGATAAAGTCTTTCGTCGTTAACCATCGACAGCCCATGAATTTTCAACTTTTCCGAAGGAGTTAGAATAAGTAGGACGCAAGAGTGCTAAACGATCTACTGACCACAGACGCGATAGGAGGTAGTTATTGGGACTGTTTATAGAATTAATACGACGCTCCATAATTATAGGGTGATGCCACAACATTCAAAATTCGTTTCATGGCTATGGGTCCTGCAGGACCCACGAGGCGCTAGAAAATTAACAAGGTTTTCCATCGAGTTACACAAAGTATTCGTCTCAAGAAAAAAAGGAGTCCATGAGAATCCGTGCCAAGTTATTTGCAAAGATCTGAAATTTTCTCTTATCAACCAAGAAAGCTGTGTCGAATGTATTCGTATTAATAATGGGGAAGGACTGTGTTATGAAAATTCACAAATAAAGCAGAATTATGTCCCAAATGAGTTACGTTACGAGCAACTAAAAG
>JAPYYZ010003812.1:0-11228 GCA_030522705.1 Eretmocerus eremicus
GCAGGGAGATGCCAAATTCACTGCTAGTAACCACCAATTGACCACCAATTTCACTAATCCTGCAAACGTAATAAGAGCAAATGGCATAGACACACAGCTAATGTAAGTTATGACTCCACACGAAAACAAACATTTGAGTGTATCTTTGCGATACGGCCGATACACCCCAGCGATACGCGCGATACAACCCGTCGATACACCCAATAGCGATACGCCCGATACACCTCAGCGTTGCGACCGATACGCCTCAGCGATACAATCGATACGCTTTGCGATGCAACCGATACGTTTCCCGATACAATTGATACGCGATACAGCCCGAGAACGAAAAGATGCGACCTATTGAAACACCCTGTATTTAATTTATTTGCAATAGTTGTGATCAAATATCCGAGTACTTGGAAACATTCCCATAACCACGGTGGTTTCTCACGAGGCGGTCGACTTTTGGCTCTGATCCACTCCGATATATTTTCATTCAAAATTTTATCTCGACGAGAATTCAAGATCAGCTTTTGATCTGGCAATACATATCGATCGGCGTTGGTTTGAATCAAGATTTTGTAATAATCATCTGATCCCATCATTGCAATATACCGCGTATCCTGAATATTAGTGGAAATATTTTCTGCTGATTGCCAGATTTTCGAAGCCTGCCCTGACGCAGTTACCACTTGCACAACACTGTTATTGCAGTAAAATTCGGACTCAAGGAAACCATAATCTTTCTCAATTCGGTCAACGGACCTGATGAAATTATTTCGATCAAAATGCCGATCACCGATTTCTAGACCATTGCATCCAATGAAGGTAGATTGATCCGTGTCAAAATGGCTTGAATTAGTTCCTTAAATATACTCTGTGCTTGATACTCCTAGCTCAATCTTCTGTGTTTGAGAAGCGTCTAATTTCGTAGAATATGAATCCAAATTTGGAAGTTCTTGAGAATCTAAAAGTTGAGAGCTAGTTGGAGTGCAATTACTACAATCCTGTAACTCTCCGCATGGAAGAGCACCACTGTCCTCAAGATGTTCACATTTCAAAATCTCATCTTCATTGGATTCAGACGCATTTTCTTTGCGTCGATGGAATTCGGCAACGTATGAATCATATTCGTACTTTTTTTGAGCGAAATAAAGAATGTCAGAGTCATCCCAGAGACCGGGGCCATCTTCTTCAAGAATGATGCCTAATTTCAATCTATTGGAATGGTGGAGGCTCTGCACCCTCAGCGCAAATTCAAGGATTCGTTGGAATTCTTCGAGTGACCCACACGAAAGGAAAAGTTCATCAGTTTTGTCATTCATTCTCTGAAAAACCTCTTGACGAAGACAGGATTTGAGTTCATCAGACTCATTGCATAATAATACAGCATCCTTCAAATCTTCCACGAAATCTTCTACTACAGGTAGGGGCATGATTAGAGTTGCTAAGACTGGTATGCGCGCCGAAATTTTTTTCAGCAATTCGGAAATTTCTTACATTTTTATCATTTGAGCGAATGCAATCCTGAATATTCAAGATATACGATCTCGCGCCTCAAAGTTAATCTTCATACCATCCAAGTCGAAAAATGAGAGATTTGGCGAAGTTTTCATGAGAGGACTTCAACCTCAGCACAAATGATCATCAAAAGATGCCGCGGTTTGGCTTCCTCTTTCCACAACCTTCATTGTATTCCGCAAGAATTGGTGAAGAATGTAAGGGATAGTCTTTTTCGACATCTTCTGACATGATTTCGATCCAAACCAACATGAAAACGTCTTCTCAGATGACATTTCTTTGCATTTGGAGGAATTGAAACGATACACAATATGTGATTATGATATATTATTCTTTTGCGTCAAAACCATGAGATATCTTACGCCTTTGTTCAATTCGCACTATATTCCAGAAAATGAAGTAAACTTTTCCACAGTTGAATATACCGAAGAATCTTCTAAATTTCCTAATCAATGATTTCAAATCATGTACAAACTCTACTAAAGTCCTCGCCACGCGTCTTTCCCCACGAGGGACAAAAATTTGATAATTGAATTCGGCTTACGCTGTTGCTGCGATGATGATGAACGTAAAACCCCTGGTGGTCATCCTTCCTGTCAGATTGAAGTACTGCTTTCCAGGCTTGTCTCGTACGATACGAGTGATAAAATGAAAACCTCATCCCTTCTCAACGGAGCTACACCACTGTCACCAAATCTCTGTTACGTCCTATGGGTTCTTCACCTCCGCCACCAACGAGATCCTGCCTCGCCGGGATTATGGAAGGGATTGGCTAAATGAATTTACAACGAGGAATATCTGGAACAGCTTCTACTTTATCCAAACCCGAATAGTACCTCAGTGGAAAGAGACCTATGGAATGATTTGAAGCTAATGTGATTTCACGAATATTAATGGTTCTTACGAAATGACGAGGCCAACCGGGGCTGCGAGTACTCGTCACGCGACGCGCGTACTGACTGGACTGATCTTGGGGTAAGAGCCGAATGAGAGAGAGCCGAACAAGAGCTTTGGGCGCTTCTTAAATACTGATCGTTTGATCCCGATCTTCTCTGTACAATCGCTCAAGGGGCTTGCCGGAACTTATATGTTGTAATTATGCCAGTCGATCCTTGCATCGAACTCTACTTTGATCGCTGAACTTGCGATATTCGTGATCTCACCCGATCACTCATATCGCCACTCTACTTATGAGGATATTCCTGCATGTAGCTATATCATACGCTACAATTCAAAATAAATACTCTCCAGCTCATCCAAGATACTTAGCCCAATCCTGTAGGGAATTTGCAAGTGTTTGAATTTTGTATTTCTGCAGTATTCGCAATCCCACTCGAAAAACCAGAGACCGCGAACACGGACAATCGTGCAATGCCTGTAATGCCATCACCGTTTCTGGTTTTCCTCGAGTAGAATGCATATCGTATCCGTGCAGCGTGTACAACGCGGGCGCGTAGTCTTCATGGTGGTAAATGTCCGCGTTACTGATTCTTCAAATTTCGATCTGTTCTTTGGTCACAAATCTTGCGGTGACAAGGCGGTTAGGAAGAGGCGCTAAGTTTGTCCAAAATGACAACCAAAACTCAGCATGATATCATGTTCGGGGGGTTGCTATGATATCCTCCCGTAGGTTTTTATCAAATTAAATTGGCTCATTTTTTCTCTTCATACCAAGACCTTGACTCATTTGTTCTTCCTCAGATTTTCCCCTCGCGGTCTTTCTCACATCGACCAAATCCTTCATGAAATCACTCGGATATCGTGTGATAAAATGTTGGAACAATGACCACTCACCAGGGGGTGTTCAACCTCCGGATCGCGGATTTGGCTGCAACTTCGGGAATCGTGTTCTTTTGGCATCAAAAAATGATATCTGAAGCCGCATAGTGTAATGCTCTAGCATTTCCTATTCACAGTATATGGAATTAGCATTACAGGTAGATCTATGAATATCACTTTTTAACATAGGGTTTATGGACAGTTCTAATATTCTGCCCTGTATCTCTAGAACAGTTGGGCATTGGACTCTGCGGCTTTAGATATCACCTCTTGGAGCCGGAAAGGGATGATTAACAAAGTTTCAGTCAAATTCGTAACCTGAAGGTCGGACACTCTCCTATTCAGTTCAATATTTTCTTACGTGGAAGAAAAACTTGCAGATTCCATTCGAATCCTTGGAGCAGTGGAGTCGTGAGATAAAATCATCATGAGGATAAGAAGCGGATGGATCAAGAATATACTAGATACAAGGATCATCATAGATCGGTCACTCAAGTCATGATTGTCAGGGAATATTTCAACGATTGAGGACGTCGCATTGCTAATATATAATCCATCCTGGAATTCAATGTGCTTTATTGGAAATTCCACGACAGCTCTCCGCAGTTGCTGCTAGAATTCTTCATTGAACGTTACTTCGACCTTGTATTGGACAACAGGCAGAGTTCTAGATTTTCTTCATATATGGATTCCTCCGCTTGCTCCAACCCCACGTCCAAACTCCTTTCTCGCGATCCTTCCAGGCGGTGTTTCGATGGTCTACAAGAACTTGAATTTTCAAATTCCATGATACGACAGTTGACTTGACTGCTCGGGAGTCTAGTCGGAACCCATTCCCTGCAGGAGAATATGAGCGTGAGATCCCACCTGGGACCTGCTCGTATTGCTTAGGACCTCCTGGGACCGCGTTAGATGCCATAGGATCTCGTGGGACCAGCGTGAGACGCAGTGGGATAGCGTGGGACCTGTGTGATTTGACCCGAGGGACCTCGGACGACCACTCAAAACCGGGTGAGAGGACATGGTCCCTCGAGGGGCTAGCGAGGGCAGAGGGATAGCGTGTGGCTTGTGTTATATTAACCGTGAAACCTCGCGGGACCCCGTGGGATTGCGTGAGACGCTATGGGGTCTCGTGGGACCAACGTGGAATGCAGTGAAAAAACGTGTGACCTGTGTTATATTACCCGTGGAATCTCGTGAGATCTCGCGGGGTTGCGTGAGACGCCATGGAACCTTGTGGAACGAGCGTCGGCCACAGTAGGATAATGTGAGACCATCGCAGTCTCACAGACCCGCGGGACCCCGTGGAACCTCGTCGGACCGCGTGAGACGCCATGGACCTCGTCGGACCCGCGTAGAAGACAGTTGGAAAGCGTTGAACCTGTGTTATATGACCCGTGAGACCTCGTAGAACCCCGAGAGTCGCTTTGGGACCTCGCGGGCCCAAGAGGGGATGCAGCGGGTTAGCATGGGACCTGTGTCATATGACCCGTGAGACCTCGTAGGATCGCAAGTGACGCCTTGAGACCTCGTGGGACCATCGTGGGACACAGTGGAATAGCGTAGGATGTGAGCGATTAGTGCGATGGGACCTTGTGGGACCGCGTGGGACGTTGTGACACGATATTGGACCTTGTGAAAGCAGCGTGGGACGCAGTGTGATAGCGTGGGACCCGCGTCATATGACCCGTGGGACCTCATGGGACCTCGTAAGACCGCGTAAGATGCCATAGGAACTCGTGAGACCAGCGTGGGAGGCAGTGGGATTGCGTGTGATCTGTTCTATTACCCGTAGAACCTCGTGGGACTTCTGGGGATTGTGTGAGACGCCATGAGACCTCCGGGGACCAGCGTGGGATGTAGTAAGATAGTGTGGGACTCGTTTATTGTGCCATGTGGTACCATCGTTAGGGCGCAATGGGATTGCGTGATACCTGTGTCATATAACCCGTGCGTTCTTGTGGGACTTCGTTGGACGGCGTGAGAAACCATAGGACCTCTCGCGACCAGCATGGGATGCCTTTAGGTATCGTATGACCTCGTTAGACCTCGTGGGATCACCTGATACGCCGGTGGACTTCGTGGGACCAGCGTGAGATATGTGTGATATGACCCGTGGGATCTTGTGAGACCGCGTGAGACAGCATGGGACTTCGTGGGGCCAGCGTGGGATTCAGTGGGATAGCGTGAGACCTGTGTTGTATGTCCCGTAAGACCTTGTGGGACCCCGTGAGACGCCATGGGACCTGGTGGGACCGCGAGAGACGCCATGAGACCAGTGTAAAAAGAAATTTTTCAAGTAAGATTGTTAGAGTTACTGACTTTCCTACTAAAAATCCTCGTTGACTGAATTTCAGGTCTCAAACTGCTTCAATATTCTCACTTTCAGACACTAGTTCTGATTTTGAGAGTACTGAGACTTGAATGCTATATTCAAGCAACTCTTTGCTGGAATCTCATTGTCATCAGGAAAGTGAAGAACATGATAATCGGATCGAAACAAAATGATTTCTATAATAGTTCCAAATATGAGTGCTAGGGAAATGTGCGGGAAAGGCGTGAGCATCTTGGTATGACCCGCGAGATTTCGAATGAGGTATGTTATGATTCTTCGATATACGATGGTTGGACTCACTTCTCAATCGCAAGGGGCAGATCACGATATCATGAGAGTGCTCTTCATTTCAATGATATTCATCGACGTAGAAATTCCCAGCGACTCCAATATACGAAATCTCCGCTCTCGCCATCTGAGTATCTCCAAGAGATTGATCATAAGGATGAGGTAGGGTTACAAGCCCGAACGAATCTCTGTGGGAGTGATATTATTCTCATTTCCATCACCATCAATCTTCTTCCTTTCAATCATCAATCTCCGAAAAGCTTCCGAAATCATCATTGATTTTGATTCAATAATATATCGACTCGAATTCGCACTCAAGAATCCAAGATCTGATAGTCAGCCACGAGGATAACTTATTTTCAGCACAAATTTGGACTCAGATCGAGGCATACTTACTTTCAGATAGCTGTATGTTGGATCGCGTCGCGACTGAAATTCAGTGCTAACGCGGTTTTACTTTGAAAATTCCTTTTGACCGTGTATCACCCGTGGCATCATCGTGGGACGCAGTGGGATAGCGTGAGACCTGAATGATAAGTCCGATGGGACCTGGTTGTACCTCGTAGTAACGCATGACGGGCCGTCCGATCTCGTTGGACCAGCATGGGACGCAGTGGGATAGCGTGAGACATGTTTTAGATGACTGAGAGGACCTCGTAGGACCACTCGAGACACTATAGGATCTCGTGGGACCAGCATGAGACGCAGTGGGATAGCGTGGTACCTGAGTTATACCGCCAGAGGAACCCCGTGGGACCGCGTGAGACGCGATGCACTTCGTGCAACCTGCGTGAGGTGCAGTGGGTTAGCGTGTGACCTGTGATATATCCCTCGTGGGACCTCGTGGGACCGCAAGGGGAGCCATGGAATCTCGTGGGACCAGCGTGGGACGCACTAGGATAGCGTCGGACCTGTGTTGAATGACCCGTGGGACTTTTTGGGACCCCATGGAACTGCATGAGAGGCGTTTGAACCTTGTTGGATCAGCGTGGGACGCAGTGAGATAGGAGGGGATCTGTGTTATATGACCCGTGGAACATCGTCGGACCAGCGTGGGATGCAGTAGGATAGCGTGGGACCTGTATCATATGGCTCGTGGAACCTCGTGGGACCTGGTAGGACCGCGTGAGATGCCATGGGACCTCGTGGGACCAGCGCAGACGCAGTGGTAAAGCATGTGAACCGAGTGAGAACCGCCATGGGACCTTGTGGGGCCTCGTGACACGCCATCAGGCCTCGTGAGACCAGCCCGGGACGCAGAGGGTTACATTGGGACCTGTGTTATATGACCCGCGGGATCCCGTGGGAACTCGTGGAACCGCGTGAAACGCCATAGGACATTATTGGAACAGCGTGGAATGCATCGGGATAGCATGGGATCTGCATTATATCACCCGTGGGACCACGTGGGACCTCGTGGGAACGCATGGGACGCCATGAAACCTCGTGGGATCGGCATGAGACGCAGTGGGATAGCGTGTGGCCTGTGTTCTACGTCCCGTGGGACCTTGTGCAACCTCATGGGACCGCGTGGAGCACAGTGGGATAGCGTTGGGCGTGTGTTATATGACCCGTCAAACTTTGTGAGAGCTCATGGGACCGCGTGAGATGACATGGTTCCTCGTGGGGAAAATGTGGGACGCGGTTTTATAGCGTGGAACCTGTGATGTATGACCCGCGAGAGCCCGTGGGACCTCGTGGGATCATGTGAGCGGCCATGAGACCTTATTGGACCAGCGTGGGATGCAGTAAGATAGCGTCGGAACTACATGGTATCACTCGTGGGTCCTCGGGAGACCTCGTGAGACGCCATGGAACCTCGTGAGACCAGCGTGGGATGGGATGAGATAGCGTGGAACCAGTGTTGTATGACCCGCGGTACCTCATGGGACCTCGTGGGACTAGCTTGGGATGCAGTGGGATAGCGTAGGACCTTTGTTCTATGTCCCGGGGGACCTCGTGGCACCGCGAGAGACGTTACGGGACCTTCCGAGACCAGCGTAGGACGCAGTGGGATAGCGTGGAAACTGAGTGATAGGTGCCATGAGACCTTGTGGGACCTCGTGGGATCTTGTGAGACGCCATCGGAACTCGTGGAAGCAGCGAGGGATACTGTGGAATAGTGCGGTACCTTCATCCATTGTCCGTGGGACCTCTTGTGACCACGGGAGACGTCATGAGACCCCGTGAAACCAGCGTGGGACGCAGTAAAATAGCGTGGGACCTGTCTTATATCATCTGTAGTAGAATTGTAGGGTGCAGTGGGATTGCGTGGTACCTGCGTCATATGACCCGGACGTCCTCGTGGAGCCTCGTGAGAACGCGTGAGGAACCATGGGACCTCGTGCGACCAGCGTGGGACGCCGTTAGGTAGCGTATGACCTCGTTCGACCCCGTGGAACCCCGTGACATGCCATGAGACTTCGTGGGACCAGCGTGGGATATGTGTGATATGACTCGTGGGATCTCATGGGACCGCGTGACACGCCATGGGACCTCGTGGGGCCAGCATGGGATCCAGTGAGATAGCGTGGGACCTGTGTTGTATGTCCCGTAAGACCTTGTGGGACCCCGTGAGACGCCATGGGACCTCGTGGGACCTTGTAAGACGCCATGAGACCTCGTGGAACCAGCGTGGGACACAGTGGGATAGCTCTGGCCCTTTGTTCTATGTCTCGTGAGACCTCATGGAACTAAGGGAGACGTCATGACACCTTGTGAGACCAGCTCGGGATGCAGTGGGATAGCGCGGGACCTCTATTCTTTCACCCATGGTACCATCGTGGGGCGCAACGGGATTGCGGGGTACCTGTGTCATATGACCCGTACGTCCTTGTCGGACCTCGTGGAACCGTGGGAGGAACCATGGGATCTCGTGCGACCAGCGTGGGACAACGTTAGGTAGCGTATGACCTCGTTCGACCTCCTGGAACCTCGTGACACGCCATGGGACTTCGCGGGACCATCGTGGGATGTGTGTGATGTGACCCGTAGAATCCCGTAGAAGCGCGTGAGACGCCATGGGACCTCGTGGGGCCAGCGTGGGATTCAGTTGAATAGCGTGGGATCTGTGTTGTATGTCCCGTAAGACCTCGTGGGACCCCGTGAGACGCCATGGGACCTGGTGGGACCTCGTGAGACACCATGGGAACTCGGAGGACCTTGTAAGGCGCCATCAGAATTCGTGGGACCAGCGCGGGAGGCAGTGAGATAACGTGTGATCTGTTCTATTACCCATAGAACCTTGTGAGACCTCTCGGGACCGAATGAAATGCCATGGGACCTCGTGGAGTCAGCGTGGGACGTACTGGGATAATGTCGGCTCTGTATTATATGACCCGTGGGCCTTCGTGAAACCTCATGGGACCGCGTGAGAGGCGTTGGAACCTCGTGGGACCACCGTGGGTTGCAGCGGGATAGTGTGGGACCTGTGTTATACGACTCGTGGGACCTCGTTGGACCTCCCAGGACCACGTGAGATGCCTCGAAACCTCGTGGGACCAGCATAAAATACAGTGGAATATCGTGGGACTCTCGTGGGGTTCTCATCGTGAGTCTTCAGGCTCCCGGTAGTCACGAAATTGCTCACCATTCAAGGAGGCAGTGAGAGTCTACTCAATGACACTCCCCCCACTGAAGACTGAGGTGGACGCCGGGCACTTTTCCAACTTGTGAAGGCTTTCCTTCCGAATCTTTCCCTTCCTTCTATCTGTAGGCAGTGCATGACCTCTTGTGACCTGGATCCTATGACTGTGATGATCAATCTAGCTCTCATATCGTATCGTTTTATAATTGACCTCTAGACTCCATGGCCAGTTACATCTGTGATAATATTGATATCCTTGACCAAATGACTTGACTTGGACAATATGTATATTTTTTGCACATCAGCTAGTCGAACTTCTTGCTTGAGAAAAGGTATCTATCTATCTATCTCTCGTCCTGTTCAAAAAATGGTAATTCCAATTGGCTCACAACCGATCTGGGTGTTCCACAGAGTTCCGTTTCCGGGTCATTACTTTCCAGCTTGTACGCCAATGACTTGATTAGATTGCTGGGCGGGGAGTTGATCAACCATCTCTCTTACGCGGACGACCTCCAAATCCACCTCCAAGTTGGGGAGAAAATCATCAAGGAGGGAATTGCTCGCTTGCAGGCGTTGAGATACAGGATGAGGTACTCGTCCTATCCAGTGACACGGTCGTCAATCTTGGTGTAACGTTAGGCAGTGAACTCACATGGAAACTGCACATCGATGAAATCACGAGGGGAATAAATGAGGTTCTGTATGATTTGCTGTTCATCAAGGCCAGCACAACTGGGACTCTCAGAAAACGACTAGTCGAGACCTTAGTCCATCCTTATCTGGACTATTGCGCGGTCATGTCCCTTCACGTCACTGACGATCTAACGGCACGGATACAGCGACTGAGCAGTGCGTGTGTGAGCTATATATTCTTTGTCAGGAGAAACGAGCTCATGGTCCCTTACAAGGAGCGGTTTGGTTGGTTGCGTACTGATTCGCAGAGGATGTACTTTGCAAACCTCTTGATGTACAGGATTGTGCTTATCAAAGAGCCTGGTTACATGGCTCCAATGTTCCCCAGGTACCAATCTGAGCACCCCCAGTGGGATGATGTTGAATGGCAGGAACTCGAAGTTCCAAAAATGAGAATTGACTATGGAATGAAGTCCTTCCAGAGTCAATGTGCTCGGTTTTGGAACATTCTCCCTCTCGGCATCCAGCAAGCAACGACTATATCGTTTCTTGAATAGGCAGTCCATGAGTTTCTATTGACACAACCCCTATGAGAGATTGACTCGGTCACCAAACATTTTTTCAGGCTATAAGGGCATCACCTATTGATATGTAATTTGTAAGTGACCCACTGTCACTGTCTGACTGTGATGATTCATTTGAGCTCTCATACTCCTATCTTTAGTTACGTGAAATGACTAGTCACTTCCGTGATAACTATCGGATCCTTGACCAAAGTATTTTGACTCCGCAATATGTATATTCATGTACCTGAATGACGGAATGAATTTTGGCCGTGGTGCAGATGAAAGGACATCTCCCTCTCTCTTTCTCTCTCTCTCTCTCGCTCTCTCTCCGGCGGTGAGTACAACCACACGCTTTCAACATCGCTCCGCACCCGAATGACGTTCTCATCATCAAAACGTCGTCCCGAGTGGCTCTTTTTTGCAGATTGGGGTTCCTCTTGCAGGCTCATACTTGTGGAGCATCACTGCATGGCTCCTATCCGAGCCGGAAAGGAATAATTCCAATTCTGCGAAACGAACAACAACACCCGCTCGGGAG
>JAPYYZ010003813.1:0-14832 GCA_030522705.1 Eretmocerus eremicus
GAATCCCCCGTGGGACATCTGCTGAGGATTACGTTTCGCGGCAAATCGAGCTTCGAAAAATGTATCGATGAGATATAAGCGCGTATGCGCGCGTCAATGTGGACCACCAGATGGGTCTCAACGAGATCCATATGGAGGTATTTTTATCTCAATTTCGACAAAATGTGACATATACGTGAATTCTTGTACAGGACAGTAGTTCTCTTCTATTAGGGCTTTGCGAATTTGATGTATCGAGTGGGGAGGGTCTTGGAGACAATTTCAGAGTAAATCTTTCAGAGTCGAAGTTTGATGTAGGATGCGCTCTTTGATGCGTGTCATTGAGTTCCGGTGGGATTGAAATGCAGGGACCGGGAGTAAGCTTCGTCGTATGAGGTCTTGCGAGTCTGAGGGAATTTTAAATCAGAGAGTGATAGCCCGGAGTATGTTCCAAGTTGCTCTTGATGAACTTGGACGGTTTCTTGTAGCTAGTAGTTTTCCTCCTTGTTCTCATCGTCACGCCTTTCGCGGAGGGGATCGCAAAATATCTTCAGGTCGTGACGAAATGAAGCTGAGTTTTTGAAAGTTCCAATTTACAGTTGGGGATTTCAACTGAACGAAAATTCCACACTGACAAATTTTGGAGCATATCGTGACTCAGATTAGTATATTGGTTTCGCAAAAAGATAATGTCACGCTTCAAGAACAAACTGAGGGGGGAAAAAATTTGGATCGAGTCCAGCAGTTCACGGATATCCGGTGAGTGTACATTCCCAACGTCTAATCCTCTACGGGCACATCCACGACAACGCTGAGAATTTACAAAAACATTTTTCAAAAAGTTCTCAACGCGAACATCCGGAAACCAAATTCTCAATGAGAATTTATATCTCGCATCAATCCTGATACCAGAGTGGTATAACCATTTGTTCGAGCTTGTTAGTCAGTAACACGATAGTTTCCAATTAGGGGATAGAATAATCCACCATTCGTTATTTCTCGCCGACATAAAATGTAAAAGAAGCGCTGAAAATTTATCGCGAAAAATCTTCATGGCAAAATATAAATGTTTTTCACAGGCCTCATCATTTACACAAATTTTAGATTTGGAAGAGGGTACATTTATTGTTCTTAACGCGTGCTGATCATTGGGCTAATTAGAATGATTCCCGAAGGATTATGATTTTAAGAAGAAAATATTTTTTGGAGTTTCTGCCACATTCATTCTGCTTTATATTTTATACGAACCACCGTGCGTCCGTTAAGGTCATGTGAAAGCTCTACTTTACCAACATTCATTATAAATTGATATGAAACGAAACAAAACAATATTTCGAAAATGTAAATTCAAGCTGCCCTGCGTATCGATAGAATGAATCACTGTGTAAAATTTTGAAGCGATCCGCTTGAAGCACTTGGAGTAATTTGAGTTATGGTGCAAATATATTGTAATCACACTACAGTTCAAATGACTCCAAGCGCTTCAAACGGACCGCTTCAAAATTTTACACAGTGGTTCATTCTACCTATACGCAGGGCAGCTTGCAGTCACTTTTCCGAAATATTATTTAGTTTCGTTTTGAATCAATTTATGATGAATGTCGACAAAGTAGAGCTTTTCCTTCCTCTTAATGATTCAATGGTAATGTTTTCACTGCAAACTGAATATTTGAACTTGGTATCCCGTTTACGTATATTCTTGCATGAATATGTTAAATCCCGTTCGCCTAAAGGAAAGTTCATCAAAAGGAAAGTCATATGTAGTGGGTAACAAAATTTTTTATCCAACCATTACATGAAAATCATTCAAAGCAAATTCACCAGAGATGCTAAATGCACACACTAGCTAATATAAATAGCACCGTAGGCCAGGGATTCAAAAGCGTAGCAGCTAGCCTCCATTCACATCAAACGCAACATGCGGTTTTGAAGCCTCATCAACTCACAACACCATTTGAAAAAGCATGCCATATCCGTGGCACAGGCGCTCAAACATCTCTCGACAATGGTGACAATTTCCTTGCATACACCGAGATTTGGGTGCTCTGAACAACTAATTGCTGAGCTCTCAAGAAATTCAAAGCCAATGGTCTGCACCTAAGTCTACCCTGCTTGAAGAATAGCCGCCATTTCCCATCTAATGAACCTTGCGGAGCAGACAATACCACAGTAGATACAGTGTCTCAAACAGGCCTGCCCATTGTTCAGCTTACGAGACATTCAGGTGGACAAACTAGGGTAAAACGAACTTACCGCTCGTTTTCCATTATGATTCCCTCATCTAATTTCATAAAAGTTATTTTGCGACCCTGTCGGCACATTTTGCATACCAATGCGTATTCATCAGCCGCGTGTCCAGTTTTTCATCTTAGCTTACCTTTTTTACTCTTGACCCCTTGTCGACTCTAATGGATAATCGCGTTTTCCAATATCTCGCGATAACTTTGCTTATACGTGTCATAAAATCTGAAACATTTTTAGACGTAAGAGAAACATGTTCCCACGAGAATAAATCCCAAATTATGTTTTGTTTCTGAGAAAAAAAATAAGAACTGGAAATTTTCCGAGTGGAATTTTCTCACGTTTATCATATTCTGACTAGTTTTTCATAATTCTGACTTAGAACATACTTCAGAAGCTTGGGAGTGAGTTCTGAAGTGAGCGGATTAAGCTACGTGAAACTCAATAATTGGTCGCGAGAAAACATCTCAAAACTCTTCCGTCATCACTGACGCTTCGATCAACCTAATCAAACTACCACCTCTCGCAGCACTTTATCAAACCCGCAACTCTCAATCCCACTAATCTCTCCACCCTCTAACTCGCGATCTACATCCGTCCGCAAAGTGCAACTGCCAAAGAGTTAATCGGTCGAGCTTTCAACTTGCGCAAGCTCGAATCTACGTCCGTCGACTCTTACCCTACCTCCACCTCACTTAAAAACTCTGTCAACTTTGCGCATTGATATTCAAGCTCTCTCGCGCGACTCTACAAGTACCCAAACTCGCACTGGCGATAAAAAAAAATTGCGCTCTAATCGAGCGGGCGTGTCCGCTAAACGTCTCGATGAGGGAAATAAAAATGTCGAGCGTCGAGCGCGCGACTTGCGCTCATTAGCATGTAAATGAGCCCCTCCGGCCTATACACGCGCGCCCCTGAAGCTTCGTGTGTATAAATTGTACGTGAACACACTGGAGTTTGCCGCACGAAATCTGCAACGCGGACGCCGCGCAAATCGATACGGGAAAATTTTTCACTCGCCCCTCTGAAGCGATACTGCCTGGGCTTGGATTATGTTCGCTTGGTAGATTCGAAGAGTAGTTTTGTTTTGAGAAGAAAATTTCCAATCGGGCGTGCATTTTTCTATTTTACATTTTCTCCACTGCTCCCTTGCAGAATGCAAGCATACGATAGGATGGATGTGAAATATACTGGTACAGTGCAACTGGATTCAACAAACTCCAAGAGACTGTCCAAAATTGTTTTTTATAACCACTGTTCGGTATATCCGGGGTCGACTGAAAATTGGGGAAATTCGGTCAAACAGACAATTTGGTTCTATTTTATTTATTCTTCTGGATATTTCGGCAAACTAAAAAAGATAATACACGAATTCAACACAAGTCTGACTCTTATACATCTATCATGAATTCATGGGATGAAACGCGTAAAGGAACTATCTCATAAAAGATTCATCTCAGATAAGAAATCGTTATTTCATGGTTGTATCTGCCGTTTAGTCTTGGAGAAGTAATCTTATTGTATATCATTCCCCTCAGTTTTGGACACTGAAGAAAGAATTCACTATCCAAACCTACATCTGTGAAATCATCATATTTATCACTCATTGTGAACGATTTCCTCTTTTCAGCACTCGTGGCGACTCTTAGAATGAGACTGGTCTTCATTACGCATGCTTTGTGTTTACTAGGCTCGAAAGACGAACTTGCGAATGTACAATTGTGCGCTCATATTCGAAATGTATTTTTCGCTATATCCGATGTTCAAACTCAAAATTTTGCTGATTTTATATTCGTTATAGCCGATTCGTTATAACCGAGATTCGTTGCATTAGTTTAGCACGAGAGCCAAACAACAGGTCGGGATCTGTTCGTTAAACCGATGGGACGTTATAACCGGGGTTGACATAACCGAGGTCCTCTGTACTTAGATGAGAAAGCTCAGAATTGAGAAAAAATCCTGTCCTCTAAAATTTTTTCTTTGATAATCAAATATCCCATATAGAAGGTCGGATATTCTTCTCGAGGCGATTGAGATACGTCGACATTTCTACAGCCTCTTTCCGCGAATCATGAGATTGCGGTGTCCTTTTCGCTTCCAGTGCCAGTAAAGCCTCTAAAGTGTCTCCACGAATTATTTATAGAGATGCGCCGGTGCTTGCTCTCTCGGAATTCAATATAGAAGGTAGTGGTACGTGGTTGCGTAACGGTGTAGTACAGTGACAAGTCTCGGTACTAGATGAGATTTGTGCGGCCCGATTTGAAGTCTCTTCCTCGCTTCTTCTCTCCCGATTGAATTTGAACGACACGGGTCGATGCTGTATTATATAGAAATGTTCTTGGGACGTATAGATTGGAGAGGAATTTTTCTCAGTCGGGGTCTCTGAAAAATTAGATTTAATCCGCAGTGAATGTTGGTCATGAAGAGGGCCGAACAATCCCCGGAAAATGTCTTGTCTTGACAAAAGAGATGGGCGCGGTGATTCCATTAGCATTGATCCGATGCGCGAGTGGCTCGTTCATTAGTAAACGCACGACGTGCAAATTGATTAGTGGATCAGACATGATGTATTATTTCTCGCATTCGACGGTAAATTGATTGGAGTTGAGTCGACACGTGAAATGATGATTACTCGGGAAGCTAATTGAAGTTGACCGAGCCCAATTCAGATGAGGTACAGCACGCATAGGTATTTGGCGCAGAAATGATATTGCTCGCTTTCTATAAAAGCTTCGTTAAACTTTTTCTCGAAAAACAAGATATCAAATATTGTATACGAAAAGCATACCTACGAAAAAAACCGAGGTCGTAGGGTAAGAACTCTTTGCATATGAAACGGAATAATGGAGTGCTCTCGAGTTTCCGATTTGTAGTGGATTCCCCGAAACTCGTACTCCCGCATGCATATGAAATCGAATTAACGATTGGTAGGGAGTTCAAATTGCTAATAACACTTGACGCGAAGCTATCAATAGCACCGATCGATATGCAGGAAAATCACGGGACACCTTGGCGATAATATTTGTAATTTGAGTCGCCATGCGGAGAAGGATTCGAATTTTGAGGAAGCTCTACTGATACACTAAATTCCGGATCCCACTATGAGCGTTGACTTTGTCTTTGAAACTGATTGATTAAATTGACACGTTGACTGCGATGATATTCACCGGTGGCATTCATACATTTTGATGAATCAGAATATGAGTTCTTCAGGATCGTAGTGGACTAAAGAAGGGGAGGACCAGGAGCCTGGGTCATCCAGTCTTTACCAAAATTTTTTTACAATCTTGTATCACCTAGTAGATGAAGGATCCAAAGTATCTCCGTCAAGTGGGCTTTCTGTCTCAGGAGACAGCCACGAACATTAGCATTGCTAGTATCTCTATGGGGTCATACTGTCAATGCTGAAGTTTCTGTCTATATCTCCAGACACAAAGCCCATTTGACGGAGATACTTTTGATTCTTCATCTACTAGGTGATACAAGATAGTAAAAAAATGTTGGTACAGATTGGTGACCTGATCCTCTAGTCCTCCTTTTGTAAGTCCACTTTTGAACACTAGGAAAAATGAGACTCAAAGCTCTTCAAACCAACAAATAAGAAGATAGACTCGGCAAGAGGTTTTTTTCATCATTTTTACGGTGTGTCCAAGCTTAGAAATTGTCCCTAAACGTCTTCGATACGTTTGTCTCGTCGCAAAGAACTAAACTCCGTGAAGTTCTGTAAATGGACTTACAGGTCCACTTCGATTCTGAACAACTCATATATCAACTCGCTGAAGCTCTACGAACGACTCGGAAAGCATCCAATTTTGCTCTCGAGTGTTGCTACAAATGTGGTCAATAAAGCAAAAGTATTAAATGCTTTCACGTTGAATCAATCAAAAAGAATTTGTTTGCATACTTTCGATTCACGAAAGCACCAGAGCTGCAGAGCACACGATCGTGTGAATCTCCCGAAAATCAACCACAGACCTCCACCCCAATTCCAAACCGCAATCGCTCCGCAAGCTTCTTCCTCAGAAGCTCGTCCACAACAGCCTCTCTCAACCTCTCGAATCTCCCATTCATAGATTCCATCGCCGATGAATTTTCATCGGCCCCCAATTCCCCATGAATTTCTCAGTCTCAAAATCAATTGGGGATGAATCAAAATGAGAAGCTCCGAGAGACAAAACTACCCCAAGCGAATCGATGAATTATGGATGTATACGTGCAGCGCCGGAAGATAGCGCCGCGAGGCTCGAGTTGATCGTGCCTCGATCCCCGAGCTTGCGGAGATAAGACACGAGCTTGCGACCGTATAGCTACTTATATACGTCTGTATGTGTATATACGAGATGGTTGTGTATGGACGGGGTGCCGTCGATATGTGCATAAGCCTCGCGATGATCGGTCTGCGCAGAGGCGGGCAAAACCGTATAAGCGCGGCGAGAAATCGATGCGCGAGAGCTTTGCAAGCTCCGAGGCGCGGAGTCACTGCACGCCGCGCGCACTCTGTGCGCTCCGGGAAAATCGAGCTCGCGCCGTGCATCGACTCCTGCTACGCGGCTGATTGGACGTTTTTGCCTCTGCGGTGTTGTGTGGATATCGGTGAGAGACGTGATTTCTAGCGGGATACATTCGCTCCTCTCGTTCATTTCTGCAACAATGAGCTTTCATTCGAATGCCAGTGGGCTGAATTTTCATGCTGCAATTAGATACCTAGTCTCTGGGAGGGTGGGGTTTATGTTGATTTGGATGGAAGGGTTATCAATGCGGTGTAGCACGAATGAGGAATCGTATGGGTTATGAATTAACTCGTCTCGAGAATCAATTCTCAAAACGGAAGGAGAAAGGTATCCCCAAGAGTGTACCTTGCGCGATTATTTTTAGTCGCTGTGATGGAAATCGCTCAGTTGCAGTTCATTATTACTTGTAGAGAATAGAAGCACACCAATTGTCTCATTTTTTCCAACGGGCCTCTTTGCCTCTGTAAAAAATTTTCAAGATATTGAGAAACGCTTTCGTTGATGGTTTCAGTGGGATAAATAACATGCACGTCCCCGCGGATAAGTTAGTTTTTAGTTGTTGATTTTGAATCCTAATCCAATGTCCCACAGAATCATGTTTGAAGATACTCATCGCATTAGTCAATTGAATCGGCTACCACGAAAGATACAGTTTCGGGGCTGGCTATGCAGTGATTCTCGCTTAAGAGATTTTCATCAAATTTGGAGGCTCATGAGCCCGAGTAATTGAGATTTCAAAGGTCAATCGATACCACCTACTTAACATTCAGGGGCTTTTATCCTATGCATTTTTTATTTTAAGTTAAACTTGAATCAATTCATCACTACGAAAATTATAATTTATATTGACGACAATTTTGTTGGCCATCGATAGGATTAGGATTCATAATTTGAATATGACATACGCCAAGGAGAATCTAATCATGCAGCATTCTTTCAAAATTCCAATAACAATGTTTTTCAAAATTTTTTGAGATTTATCCTATAAACAGAAAATTTATTGGCAAGAATGGCGAAGGTTCATCGTAATCTAACTCACAATCACTGCATTATCACTATGGTTCATCATATTCTCCTGCTGTCAGTTCATATTAATGTGTTACTTTTCGAAAAATTACTTCCACGGCCAACGACTTCCTAGATCTTGACATTCTCAATTAGGACTCCCCATCTGGATCCTCACTTTATCTCAAAATTAACTAGCTGATGTCTCGGGCTGTTCCTTGACTGAATCTATTGTGACAGAGAAAAGCAGAGAGAAGACACTTGCGTTCATTCTCGTCGGACTATCTGAAGTCTTTCTGAGCACGACAATCGTGCTCGTTGCAGAGGCAGATTTGAAAGAGAGACAAAGACGAGAAACGGAGCAGTAGTGAAGAGAAGAAATGGAAAATTGGAAGTCTACAGATGGAGAAGCAGTGAGACGGTACTCTTGCATCTGTATAGGTATAGATATTCAACGGAATCAAGCTTGGACTCATTTACAATTTTTTCCATTGTTTCTGTTGCACTGACTTTCCAATAAACCCATTCGGAGCTTTTTTATTTCATTCTCTTCGACTCCCTGAATTTTCTCTATGGTAATATCCTCCTCTCGAGTCCTCTGAAGAGTAGAACGCTTGAAGAGTCAAGAATGATTGGACTTGAATACAGAGCAATTCTCAGTATCCTTGGAAAGGATGAACTGAGACAAGCATGTTATAATCGAGTTGGGTGAATCTAACATTGAATATCCGAGCAAACCAGGAAGGATAGTTGCAATCTCGATTCTCAAAAATTCTGCGCTCCCGATTATGAATTTCGGAATTGGGCATCACAATTTTCTGAGTTTTTCATTTGAGATGGTTGTTAGGTTGCTTTTACCAAGTTTTTCCTCAAATCAACATGACACGGACGCAGGAAATTAGTTAAATCCGACAGTTTATGAAGTGCTCTGGCGAGTGATATAATTCTTATAGGCAGTTTATGTGCGGGAACTTACTACGATTCCTTCGACAACAAAAAGTCTGTCGATGAACTTCCCTTCACCAACTTAGAAAATTTTAGTTAAAAACGTAAACCCCTGGTTGAAGTTATTCTTCAGACATTTGGATGAATTTTCAACCACTGTTGGATGTTCTTTTCTCAGATACTGGTTGAATGAACAGTCCAGGAAGTAACTGTGCATGTGATTCCAAGGAGTTTCATGTCACAAAATTACCCGACTTTTGGTTGAATCATCAAATGAGACGACCAACTCAATGACTTTCTCAAGCGCGCTCGGTGCGGAGGTACATAAAAATGGTGCGTGGTGTTCCTGTTTGGTACATCAGACGTTTTTTTAAGAAATAGAAAACGCTGCTTGTCAAATTTGACGGTCGTGGATTCACGGGGTACCAACTTTCCACTCATCAACACAGCCAGCACGGTCGCAAATTGCCGCCTTGGGTGCAGTTCGAGCTCTAAGTGAGAGTCCACCCACGTGCTTGGAGTTTTTTTCCAATATCTGGTTGAAATTGTCCTCCAACCACGTGGTTGAATTTTTACTCTAGTGGTTGAGACTTGTGTTTGAACGTTCAACGCCCTTTTTTACAGTACAATTTCACCATTCGAGGGGACATTATCCATCCGTACATGACATACTTGAAAGGAAACATTTTTGACATTTGGCTGAAACGACTCGTGTAAAAGTCATCATGTACCGAAATTGGCGGTACATACTCATACATGGTCATGCGTGGTCATATATACTTATGCATCGATGAATTACCACTAGCATGCCATGCGGTCGCTGAAATCAGTATTTTGGAGAAGAGGGGGAGGGGGAATTGGCGTGATAATCCCACCCTCATAAATGAATATTCGAAGCTCTGGTCATGCCTCGGAATATTATCCTGAAACTCCCCCATGCAAAGTCATACACGATTATGCATGATCCTCCACTTCTCGTAGCTCCACTGCAAGGACAAATGGCGTTTCAGCGCGAGCAGTGATCCTTTGGCAGCTTTGATTTTGAGACTTCATGTCGTACTTATGGATAAAAATGATACCGACTGGATGATGAATCATCAGGAAAAATTGATCCGCGAGTCTCTGTAATCAATGCGTCATGCGATGATTCGATCGGCTACATCGACTACACTAATCCATGATCATAACCTAGTCGGCGCCACCTCATAAAGATCGTTAAGAACGATCCAAACATGAGCTGAAACATCGGCGACCATGTGATACTAAAAAGTTGGTCTCATGAAAACAAAGCGAGTGTCGAATTCACGTCGATAGACTTCTCAAAATGCCTCATTCAAGCAACTTGCCTGCAAGGAATCGCTACTAGGAATTCGAGGGACCACTATTACATCGGTGACCACCTCGCATTTTTGTATTTTTTTGAGGCCATGTCGGAATGAATTTCAAAGCTTTTTTGGAATTTAGTTTTTATAAAAAGATAAGAAGAAATTTGGGAAAACTGCGAACGTACTCGGATTGCTATGGTTCTGCGGGAAATGATTAGGAACAACTACGAATGCGATTGGATGCAAATTGAAGAGACGGCATCCAATTTGCGGCTGTCTTATTGTCAGTATGATGTACAGTTTGATCGAAGATGCTTCGGCATTTTCTATGCAATTCTTTCAATTCGCACCCAATCAAATTCGTATTTGCTCCTAGTTCTGAAAAGCATAGCAATCCGGGTAGGTTTGCAGTTTTTTAATCTGCACCGTAGGTTCTTCGTGATTCGCTGAAAGGTGAACTTGGAATGTGACCTTACCTCAAACTTTATTTATTAGATGTTGTCAAATTTATTCATATCAAGTCGTACGTACCATTTTACCATCGCACATCTCTATCTGTACCATATTTGCAAGATTATACCTACAACTCAAAAAGCCTATTGGAGTGACATCGCACATTATAACCTCATATTCGCCAAATTGACAGATTCATCGCATCCGATTCACTTTGGACGTCAATCGCAACCTTAAAATTTAGTAAAACCAAAGTTTATCGCCATTTACTTGTGAATAATAATAAATTTCTTATCATCGCCAAACACAATTGGAGTCATTTTCCTCCGAAGCCTAGTTCAAGCACTAAGCTTACATTAGCTAACTTTGAATGGCTTTTTGAGCTACTAAATTTTTATTTCACGCGAATCAAATTGTATGCATCAGTCACTTGAGACACAATATATATGATACATTACCACGTTATTCGCCTTAAAATATGTTAGAGTCGTTTTGCTAAGTTATCCTCGAATAGCTGCGAAAAATCATTACATATGCAATGATTGATTTGGTAAAAATGAATATTACTTCAATGATCAAATCATGCGTAATCAATGATTATGAGTAGCTTCCCACTGATTTGATATAGAGAAATTTGAGTTATATCCATACGATACCCAGATCTCTCGCATCGTCATTGATTGTCATCTCTCACTCGTGCTTCAAGAACGCAGAAACGATCGACCGATTTCCGGTTCCTCCGATTCGAGCAAGGGACATCAAAAAGCAAAAAAAGCTCAATCATCGTGTGCGCCGTGTGAAAGGCTTTCTCTCTCTCTCTCTCTTTCTCTCTTGCTCCCTCTTCCGCTCATTACATACGGGGCATCGAATCCAATGGCCGAAGCTCTGTCGGCCAACACGCGGCAAAGTCAGCTCTCGGCTGCGTATCCTATGGCTATAAGAGATATCGCGACGGGCCCAAGACTTTCAGTTGTCGCTCGGCGCTTCGAGCGTGCGCCCCGATTGTTATACCGCGAGTGTGCCCGTTTATACACGTATATATACGAACATTGAGTACAGCCTGTGGCAGGTGTGGATGACCGAAGATTTTCACCAATCCGTTGTCGCGAGTGCAATCGTTTCAATTCTCCAGGACTCGGCTTTTTCACTGCAGCAATGATGCACACCAAACGGTCAGTCCTTGATCTTGTGCAATTATTTCGCTGTGGTATATCGATATGTGCTGCAGTAAATTTCGACTTGATTCGCTATCGATCAGTTTCGTTAAAAAATCTCACAAGTGGTACTCCATTCGTAACTTTGGAATCTCATCCAATGAGCTCTCCTTGTCTTCTCACACCCCATTTTATAATATATTGAAGCGATGTATTCAAATTTTCAATTCCCCAAGTTGACACTGAGAGATCAATTTATCAGAAAGGGGGAATTGAAAATTCTCGTGAGGGTTTTGATGTAATATAAGGCGGGAGGAAGCCGACGTCGATTTTGCGGAACGTGTTGACTTTTCGGCGCGGGATCGTCGCTGCGGTATTCGATGATATCACAACCCGGCAAAATTTTGCTGATACACGCGTAAGCTACTTACCTGGCGCGTGAAGTAATGAGTTTAACGAGAATATGAGTCAAGACTTTTTTTCATTAATGTGCCACCTTCGACGAGCAACACGTGTGTTTATCATGGTACAAATAAAGAATCCACTCGAGGCACAGATAAGAGAGCGTGACCACGTACTACATTAGCTTCAGTGTCTCTGTGTGTAATTGCTCGTCATGATTGGGCTTTGATTTCGGTGTCTTGTGCTAAATTTGAGTTTTAACCAGTTTCGAGCAGTTATTCTCGATGGTTTTTTCTCAAGGTTGGCGTATTGCGTGAAAAAAATTAGACCAAGACGCTGAGAAATCTATGTATCTAAGATCAAAAGTCACGTGAATCACGTAGCGTGAGTTAAAAAAAAAGTAGATTTAGAATAATTTTTGATAAAATTTTCGAAACTCTTGAATGGTGGATGATTCCGTCGAAACTTACGAAGCTCTGAATGGGAGAAAAAATGATTTAGCACCGTTGTGAATTCCACCTGCTATATAATATTCCGTCTGACGACGAATCTCTCGATTCTCAGTGCGACGGGTTCCAATCTCTCTCTCTCTCCCTCCCTCCCTGTCTTTCTCTGTCTTTATCTCTCTTCCTCGTCTATCTTCCCCTCAAACTCATCGTATGCTCTCTCTATTCCTCGCTCACCGAGTCGCAATGGCACTGAACTCAAGTCATCGCGAACCGTTACGTCCGACCCTAACACTCGATACCTATACATCAATATCTTTTTTGCGCTCTTTGCCGAGACATAGACATCAGAATAATACCGATAATCCAAGACTACCGTTTCTTCAGTCGATATCCACTTTGATCGTAGGTTTTGCCAGCCATGAACATATTTTCAAAACTGTATCAAACGAGTATCAAGTGAAACTGAATGAATCCGTGAGTTTTGGGGGAAAGGGGGATTTTGGAAAAGATTTGTTCTGAGGTTGATTGGGAAGGGTTAAAAGGGTATAAGCTGATGTGGTCAGATCGAGATAAGTTGATTTATACTGGAACTTGGATCTTTTATCAGAGTAAGAGTCGCAATCATAACCGTATGACGATTCGCCGCTGATAAAGTATCGCTTCTGATTCGGTCACCAACGAGCTTAGTCGAGACAATCAGCCTTTCATCGATTATCTGTCATTTATTTGATCAATGATAAGCCATCTATAGGTTGTGAAATTTTCATCGAAATGTATGGATAGATAATGATTTAGGGAGATACATTATGAAAATGACATCACAGGCAGGGGTTTTCTGAGATGAAACCCCAAATTTTTTCTCAAGCCAGCTTCATATGATGACATTACTCAGAATATATTCCAAATGCTGAGACTCAGCTAATTCAAAGTATCTCATTGCTCAAATTTGTTGTCAAATCCATGACGATTCGAATAAAAATTGTAAGAATGACGATACTGACTCGAAAATTGATTTGAACTGAGTAGCTCTATGGCAACAAGAGGACATCATCCACTGTAGATTTTTATCAAAATAAGTTCATCACAGGCTTAGACTTTCATTAGATTCATTCGGATGCATTGCATGAGTAACTTGAGCTAGTTTCTTTCCATTTTTCACCAATAAAAGAGCAAACAATCCAGAACCTCTCCGATGTAGAGATCTCGAAGTCCATCAAGCACGCCTCCCGTGAAAGCAGGATTCCCCTTTCTGATCGCGAATAATACGAATCACGCGTACGCAGACCACACGAAACGGATACATTGAGCATCGCGTACATTGGGCGAGCTCAACGCGATATTGACATATTTTCAATACAAAAGACGAGGATGAGAGACATATATACCTCGCAGTTGTTTTCATCGTAAACACGCTGAAAAGTATCTTTTGCGCGCGTCAATGCGGCAGAGGTATGTATCGCCTTGTCCGCGAGAAATGCCGATTGAAATCCACTCTCGCGATTCGTCCAAATCGATTTGAGCGCCGATGCACGAGCGCGAGTTTCGCGCCTCATTCGCCTTCACTTTGCGCGCGTTGTAAACTTATTGCGGGCACCGGCACATCCAGCCATCCCCGATACACACGTCTGCCATGCTCGAAAGCAAACTTTCCCATATTTCACTTGTCCGCTAACCTTATAATCACGTCGTTCGAGCTGAAAATCTAACTGAGATTCTCTCGTGTTCCCTCTACTTTGCGAACTGCGAAAATTAATCTGTTGACGTTTCGCGCCCTTGTTACGGAATTTATGAATAGTCCAGGTATCGCATGTTTCCCTTCGAGGCTAAGAGTGCGATCTAGTGAAATAATTCTCAAAAGCTTGCGATTCCACGATTTCTTCCACGAATTGAGGAATTTTCCGGCACTGCTCCGAATACTTGTTAATTTGTACTAATTTTGTGGGATTTTGAGCTGGTGAATGGGCCGAAATTTCATTTGAAAAGAGTCATCAATTCATCACGTTATTTAAAAAGGTACCTTTTCCGATGAATCCGTGAGGGAACTTGATTTATATCATTGACAAATCGGTGGAAGCATCATTGGAATCCGATGACCGCCATTCATGAATCAGCGTACGCTTTCCAAGCGATCGACACATCGATTTCTCAAAAAAAAAAACATTTTAATTCACCCTGGTTATTCACTCATTCCAATAATTGAATATCCACGCTGAAATTTATCCGATCCCGAGTCTGATCTGAACTGAGCCATAGTGTGCTACACTTTCTTACAATTCCACAAAGTTTGCTTTGCTTGGTCCGTAGCATTAAACGTTCAAAAGCACTTCTACCTCAAAATTCTACCGACCTCGTCAGCAAATCGCTCTCA
>JAPYYZ010003814.1:0-11227 GCA_030522705.1 Eretmocerus eremicus
CCCCTTTTTCCATAAGGACAATGCTTTTTTTACGCGGATTTTTTATCCGCGGCACTTCCGTAGCCCCAATTAACCGCGTAAAAACAGGAACGCCTGTATATTACATCCTCTCAATCCATGACCTTACCTCATGAGAATGTTTCATTATTCAATTTCACTCTCGATGACTTTTTCCTTAACGATGAGCGAAGTAGAGTAATGATGACACATCCAGTTGATGAGATTCTTTCGACGATTCTACAAATTTCAGGTCGCATTTGTCATCACGAGCTCGCCATCGATGAGTGGTTTCAGAACTCAAATGACTAACTCCCGACTTCACCACTCTTTTGTGAACTCCCAATTGTAGATTGTCGAAAACGAGCGAGATACACTTGTTCAAAATAGCAGCTACGACCATCATAGGAGGATTATTTGAGTTTCTGCTTGAGTATTTTGAACTGACAAACAGGCGATGCCGACGTAAGGACTTCGTGTGCTTTTTGAAAATATTGATTCTTAGCTGTGATGACATTTAGATGGGCCCTTGTGACGCGACTCATTGCTGGTCATGAAATCCAATGCACTTGTATTTGCAATCATCAACATAGGCTGAAGAATACTTACTTGTAACCCGAAGGAGGACATAAATAGATGTCCGAAACGTTGTAATCTGTGAGAAAATCACGACTTGGCCCAAAGAAAGTATTAGAGGATGAGATTTTGCTTTTGGACATTGGAGTCTTGCAAATCTACACATTGCAAAAAGAGTTTAACAGAATGCTTTCTCTAAGCAGCTAAAGCTCCTCGAAAATTATTTTCAGCTTTACTAAATTCCATACATTTCTATTTTGCTTGAGTAGGTATACACACGGTGGGCAGGAGCAAAATGCCATACAAAACGGTGCACGTGGTGTTTTTTTAGCAATTCGAGACAAAAATAACCCCGTTGGAATGAGAATCGAAGCTGCTAAACCCTTCAAATTGGGGCCGAGTCTCTGATTTTCGTTTTTTTTATGTGGAAAAACAGCTAAGGGATTTGTAGCAATTGAGGGCCATCAAAGCTCGAGGCAGCTCCAACTCTGGCGCACCTCAATATTTTCCAACGTACCTAGGCTCATTTTGGAGTTTATTTCGAGACCTCTAAAATGAGTTGAGATACGTATTCCAGCGGAGCAGAGCCGAGCTACATCATCTTGACAAAGCAGGAACCTCAGTTTTTGAAAACGCCACATTGCCCTCTCAAGAAATTTCGGGCTTCGAGCAGTTCTAAACAATTTCCAACTTGACTCTGCTCGTTTTGAAGCTCATCCTAAAACCTCCAAAATTAGCTGAGTTGCGTTGAGAAATATTCAAACTTGCTAGCATTAGAACTGCAAGAAGTCCTACATTTACTTCAGAAGGCAATGTCACGTTTTCGAAAACTGACTTTTCTGCTTCATCAAAATGGCATGGTTCGGCTCTGTTGGGTCAAATTTGAGTTTACTTCATTCCATTTTGAAGGTCTTGGAGCTAGTTTTAAAATTAGCCGAGGTACGCTGTAGAATATTGAGGTGGGCCAGAGTTGGAGCTGTCCACGAGCTTTGATGTACCTCAATTGCTTCATGCCACTAGTCGGTTTTTTCATAAAAGAAAATGAAAATCCAAGATTTGGCTCGCATTTGTAGGAACTAGCAGCGCCGATTTTGATTTCAACGGTGCTATTTTTGCCTGAAATTGCTGAAAAACACCCCAAGTGCCGTTTTGTATGACATTTTTCTTCGATCTAACGTCTATGTTTCTGCCCACCGAATTTTTCTGATACCGTAAACTGGAGCTACGTTGGCCTTCCGAGTTCTTTGGTCCATTCGTATTCTGATCACATAACGTTGCTTGGCTTCAGTCACGAACATCCTTATGGGGGCTCATTTTGAAGGGGAAGCCAAGTACTTCAAAATAAACCTCTACGAAATTCTCTAAGATAAACTTATCCAAAGATATGACTCAAATACGAGTAGTCATATCTCAGTTTGGAACTCATTTCAAGTCGTGATCGAGCAAATGTAAGCTAGATAGTAGTAATAAAATTTGCCACTTACGCAATAACTCTGATACTATTTTTGTAAAGCTCTTGTAAGCCCGTAAATTGTAAAATGAATAGATAAATGAATAAAATCTACAAGTATGAAAAGAGTAATTTTCAGCTCGGATGATTGAGGGAAATGTCTTGTAGATGTTCTGACATATTGGCTCTTTAAAAATGAATAAATAATAACGATCAAGTGAGCATCCCAATTTTTGATAGGTTCTGCAAGGTTCAACTATACGTATAGGTGTGAAGAAATTCCCATTTTTCTTCAATTTTGATTGTTCAAAAAAACACTATTAGACCACGTCACACTGTAAGATCTCTCTTACTCGAGCTAGAACTTTCAGGGGGCCTATGGAGACTGTAAAGAAGAGTAAAGCGGGAATGGGCCTTTTTCCGTGTTTCTAAAATCCTATCATGCTTATGCTTGCGGAATCTTGAAACCATAACTCAAGAGAACATATAAAAAAACATTCGAGAGCTATACACCTCAGGTTTTGCAGTTTTTTTTTGGAGATTAAAAAAAAAGTTTTTGCCTAACATTATCCCGAATTTGGAGCGAATTTGGACACAGCTTCTAGAAAAAGATCAATTATCCTGCTCATACCTATGCTGTGAATTTTTCCTCATCACTTGGAGAATAGTAAAGAATTTTGAATGACATATGGAAAAGCTCGGATTGGCTTGAGTATGCTTGCCATAGTTTTTGAGAGACAATCTTCCACAATAGATCAAAGTCGTTGTCTTTTGAAATCGTTTTTGAAAGTTAGTGTGACAATATTGATACTGCACAGCCTTGGGTGCTTTTTGTATTTTTGCATCCGCAATTAAAAAATCGGGCGAGTGGTTAAAAAATGCCGGCCTAAGTTGTTTGAGCTTGTTAGACCATGGTGCAAATGCAGCTCGATGATCTGACTGGCTCAAAAAAACGTGTCTTTTGGTGCCCTTGTTAGGAATGAATGGATATCGTGGTGGGCAGCGGTAAAAATTATTAAAGCCTCGCACGTAAAAAAAAAGATAATTTTTCCATATTTTAGGAATTTTGTATCCGTCGTGAGTCAGAGAGAATAAAAAAAATTGATTGAAACTGATTATTGAAATAAATTAATCTTAAACTCTCAACTATCTTTTGCTCAATGCGACATCTGTCACACTGTCGCAGATGATTTTTTATCCTTTTTCGTCCTTCTTCTCTTAAAAAAAAAAAAAATTAAAAGAAAAACATTTCTCAAATTTTAGTGGAGTCAATTATATTTTCTTCCTCGTAGAATACTCAAGTTCCGCGCACTCGCAATTTTTCCAGAAATAATCTAAAAGTACGAGGGACTTGTTTTAGTGTCCCTCTACCTAGTTTGAATTGTATAATGTATCTTTCAAAAAAGAACGTAATTCGATCGGGAACAATCAAATAGTATAGAATTAATGGAAAATATTAATAACAGAAGCGGTCACTGCATCAATTTTCATGATCAGAGTTTTAATTTTCTCGCGCCAAGATCAATTGTTGCAGAAAAATATACAGCAATAATATAGTAGAGGATAGTAGGACCATTGATAGGACATGGATAGGACGGGAACCGATGTTTTCAGCACTGAACATAGGTATACCTACTAGGACATAACCACAATGGCGGACGCGAAGCAACAAGCCTGCGATCGAAGACGCCCCGAGCCCGAGGCTTTGATGAAGATGACTCAGCAAAATAGTTTGGAAAGCGTAAATCGTAGGGCAAAACAGCTCGATCCTCTCATCTGTGGCGTCGGTACTTGATTCTTTCCCACCATATAAACAAATGGATGGTAAAAGATCTTTCAAAATGGTAAGTTTTTTGTTCTTCACCACGAATATTCGGTTCTTACATATGAGGCTTTAGATATGAAATCATTTCCTTATGGAATGCGTAGAATAAGAATTCAGTTGTCAACTGCACTGAAATGGAGACCAAATATTTCAAACCAATCATGTTACACTCTTTACTTGTACCATATACATCAAGGCACATCTTTGCTTTATTTCAGGACCCCCTATCACCTGGACCTTGTCTGGACATTAGTGATGATGAGTTAGTGTCCATAACAGTTCGAGAGTTAAATCGTCAGCTAAAGTCAAAAGGTCTGTCTCGTGAAGAGATAGTCCGAATGAAGCAACGACGCCGAACACTCAAGAACAGAGGCTATGCTGCTAGTTGCCGTATCAAACGAATAGAGCAGAAAGATGAACTGGAAACAGAGAAGACTCAAGAATACAGAGATATGGAGGCAATGCAAGAAGACAATAATAGAATGAGAGATGAGATAGAATCATGGCATTCCAAGTACATAGCTTTGAAAAAGTTTGCGAGTGATAAGAAGATACACATTCCTCCCGAACTTGAGACTATGTGAGTTTTGTCTTGGGCTTTCACTATCCTTCAAGAAAGCATTCATAGCATTCTCATTCCTAGTTATTAGTAATTGGTTTGTAAATCAGATGTCATCTTCAATACGTATAAAGTAATATTTGTGATATTTCATCAAGTTATTGCTTGAACTTGAATGAGGTAAATGAAATGAGTTTGAAGAATATGTGTTTTATATTATATAGTATCTAAATTTTCTAAATATAGCAAATAAATCAGTATACTTACAACATGTACATTAATTGAATTACCCAACAATCTATATTTCTGCATGTCACTTATTCCACTGGGAAATTTGAAATGTTCTGGAAAACACATGACGCGGGAAACTTCTTTTGGAGTAAAATAACGTAGTTTCAATCTGCGTAAGGCTTCTTCTTTTTCTTCATCACGATGCATTTTGAGATCTTGAATTTTTTCTTTCAATTCTGGATCATAGACTGGGGCTAACACTGATCCAGTTCCTTCAGCATAATGTCTGTAAGCTTTTGTAAAGCAACAAGATCCTGTTGATTCTGGGGTCCGAATATCCAGAAGATTGCCTCGTTTGATTAGAAAATCAATAGGTATCATGTATTTTGAGTCGATGTTATCTTCCAAATATTTTTTTATTTGAAAACACTCCACATCTTGAGATAATGGGGGTTCTGCACTTCCACATGAAGAAAACTTGCGCATTGTCTGTGGAAGAAATCTTTTTACATCCTCAGGAATGAATGTCATCAAACTAGAATCACTAAAAATGAAGTTCAATCCTTTTTTCTTGGCTATCAAGTAGTATCTGTGGCGTGAGTTTGGAATACCAAATTGATGAGGACTCAATATGAATTCCTTGTAGTTGAAACCTAAATTTTCTAGACATGCTATGGTTTGATTTCTAATCTCAAACGACTCAAATCCTTTAACATTCTCAAGAAGAATGTACTTCAACGAGTCAATATGGGGGATTAACTCTAAAACATGTAACAGAGATGCACATCTCTTATCAGCTGAACCTTTTTTCAATCCCTGTCTTGTAAAAGGCTGACAAGGTGGACTCATGAGAATGCAATCAATCCCCAATTTCACAACATCTTGAATGGTGAAAGATTCTATACTCTTGCAGATATTCGGCGTAGTTGGAAAGTTGTGTCTGTAGACCTCATTTGAAACAGTATTTATATCAACTGAAGATACAATAGTACCATCTACTGTACTCTCTGAAAAAAAGTGAAGATCTTTAGAATACATTATTGTACCCTCAAATTGTATATTTTCAGCTGGCCACCAAAGAATGTTTCTGGTGTAGTAAATACAATCAAAGTTGATCAGGAACTTCTAGGATGGTCCTGTGATTAGTAAACATCAGAGCATAAGATGAATACACTTTATAAGAAGTTGGATTGAAATAAATTTGATTGCAAGTTTTACAATAGAATGAGTGCTCTTCAAGAGAACAAGATCAATCATTTCAGGTATTAAACATTATGCAGTCTTGTCATTTCTTCTGAATCATATCAAAAGAATATTCCAAAGAAAAATGCAAGTACCTTATTAGGCAAGCTAGCCACAGATGCGGTTTTCAGTAGATAAACTATTGATTTACCTTGTAAGGCATAATGCATGCCTCCAATCCCTGAGTACAGCTCCAGAATTCGCATTTTGAGTATCACGAGTTATAATTACTGGTCATCTTACATACTATTTTTCGATGTTCAACTGCAAATCGTTCTCAGTAAATAGAAAAATAGATGTCACATCTTTATATCTCTGGCAAACCCTGCAGAAAATAAATAAACAGAGATGTACACTTGATTCAGACTTCGTGTTATTTATGAGTTTTTTTATTAGGTGCAGATGCTACTCGATGGTACCTATTGGTCACTGAATTCTCAAAATCAACAATAACAGGACATAAAACTGACACGTTTCATTTCAAAATTGTTCTGCTCCATCAGCGTCCTAGCTCAATCTGACCTATGATTGGATCCGGACCATAACCTATTTACTCTTGTCTTGATTGACATGGTGCATTTTGCGACTTTGACAAGATAAGGTGCCTGCTGCATACAATCGAGATGATAGAACGGATTTTGTCTCGTTGTATCGGAAACCAAAAATGATTTATCGGGATAAAACACTTGTAGATATCACTAGTTGAGTTTGAAGAATGTTAGAGCAGAACATAAGTGCACATCCACTCTTCAATCATCAATGTCAACCGAGGTGGATGTTGTGCCTTGCATTCCAGAGATTATGTTTGTTGACTCAGTGATTCTGAATCTCCATTCCTCCCATCTTTATCAACTTCCATGGACTTGTATTGATCATTGAGTCATGGAATCCATGGAAATATGCGTCTGAAAACAATCCACAAAGATGTTTCGTAGCCGCAGCTGGTTTGGAGGTGGACTCTGGAGGCCAAAGAATCCCCATTCCTTAGAACATTTGAAGTAAGTACAAAATGTCCTATGGAATCATCATTTTGCTTTTACTTCATGGAGAGATGGAGAAATCCACAGAGAGAAATCAATGACAAAATAGTTGTTAAACATAATCCGTATGTCTAATGAATTTTTTGAGCAATAAGAACTGCTACCTAAGAATCATAGATGCTACCTAACAATCATAGATAGAACAAAATCAGCTATCTTCACTCTTTGTATTCCTCATTTGTTTGATCAACATGTATCACAGTATTTGGATACCTAAATCCGTTTTAATTTACTGATCAATTTTTACAGGTACCTGTACAATGTCTTGTCAAAAAATCAGACAGTTTCTGAGAATAACAGAGGATTGCTAGTTGAAACCTTGAGATCAATTGCTGAAATTTTGATTTGGGGGGATCAAAATGACAGCAGTGTGTTTGAGTGAGTGAAGTCTAATTCTATAATTCAGTTAGATATTCTGATTCCTAACATGATCGAAATAATATTTCATTGATCTCTTCTGAATATGCATGATCATAATGATGTCTCAATGATTTTATTAATCCATATAATGAACCATGACAATAACTTTTTCCAGTTTTTTTCTTGAAAAAAACATGCTCTCCTTCTTCCTTCGTATCATGAAACAAAAATGTGGGAGCTATGTCTGTGTTCAGCTACTTCAAACTCTGAATATTCTTTTTGAAAACATTCGCAATGAAACATCCCTATGTAAGTATACATTCAAATAAGTATGAAGAAATGATCACATCTTGAGAAAAATGTTCTATTTTCAGATTACCTCTTGAGTAACAATCATGTAAATAGTATCATAGTGCACAAGTTTGATTTTAGTGATGAGGAAGTCATGGCTTATTACATAAGTTTTCTGAAGACCTTAAGTTTGAAACTCAATGCACATACGATACATTTTTTCTATAATGAGGTAAACGAGGTATATTGCTTTGAGTGTTTATTCTTGTTTACACATGCATGCTTTACTTTTAACATGATTTTCATATTTTTTGGAAGAACGTCCCATTTGCTGAGTATAAATTTATTGTGTGAAAGCTTTATTTGTAATTAGTTTTGGAAATGAACTTTCATATGAACATTTGTTTTGTTCTATTGAATCCATTTCTTCCCCTCGAGCCCACTGTACATTTGCTATGACATTGGAAAATTTTGCTTGAATGCTGCTAGCAATTTTGGCTTTGAATACTTCAATTAAGTTGGAGTAGAATTTTTGCATCATTATCCTCTTTCAACTCCTCTTTTTTGATCTTTTGATAAAGAGATAGAATCTTCTCAATTATGAAAAAAAGATGACCCTGTGTTCACCTCTCAAAATGTCAACAATAGTCTAACAATGATTGGCACATGCCTTAAGATTCCATTTCTATCATCATAAAATGTGCTTGATTGGGCTTTTGTTGAAACAGTTGATTGCCATGAATATATTTTTTCCCTTGAGGGACGTATAGCTGAGTAATGATTGTTGAAAAAAGCTGCATATATCCTTAACATGATGATCTATTGTACTGAGAGATCTTTTTTGTCTTCCAGCACACAAATGACTTCCCTCTCTATACAGAAGCTATAAAATTTTTCAATCATTCAGAGGGTATGGTGCGCATTGCTGTACGAACATTAACTCTGAATGTTTATCGAGTTGAGGATGCATCCATGCTCACTTTCATCAGAGATAGAACTGCAGCTCCTTACTTCAGTAATCTAGTTTGGTTTATTGGAAACCATATCATTGAACTAGATACGTGTGTTAGAAATGATGCTGAGTGAGTATAGATTTTTTGATTCTTGATTTTCTATTATCTTTGCCTGATCTTATTATATGAACATCAATATTTTCCATAATTGATGATGAATTGAAAATTGAAAATAATTTCCAGCCACCAAAGCCAAAACAGATTAGCTGACCTAGTTGCTGAACACTTGGATCACTTACATTATTTGAATGATATTCTCTGCCTCAATATAGAAGATTTGAACAAAGTTCTGTCAGAGCATCTATTGCACAAACTGTTGGTTCCACTGTATGTTTATTCTTTAACAAGGCGGAAGGACATATTTTATCAAAACCATGTAAGTACAATATCTAAGTATTCTCAGTTTTCTGGTCATCATATTTTTGAACTTGGAGAATTTCAGAAGAATACACAACTCACGTGATCCTATTCCTTTATAGGAAGACAGAAAATTTGTTAGCACAGTAGTAGCTCTGTTTTTGTTATCACAGGTTTTTTTAATTATATCTCATGGACCATTGGTACGAACCCTTGCAGCTGTGATAATAAAATCGAATTTAGACATTATAAAGAATGGCACGAGTAAAGTTTTGGAAGAGTACGAAAAGACAATATGTAATGAAACTGTAGCCTTTGTACCTCCAGAAGAAAGCTTGGAAAAATCGTTAGAGAATTTGAACGACTCGCAGAGTAATTTGAGATTGGATGATGTAAAAGAAGAGGACGAAGACGGGGATTGCGATGTTCCAAGAGAAAACAAGACTTCGGAATTGAATGATGATGCGATGGGCAACAAATCTTCGGAAAATATTGGAGAATCGTGTGATACAGAAGAGGTGAAACCTATTGAATTGGCCAGACCTTCAAAGCATGATTCATCAAGTCATGCGAAGAGTGTTGTGAATGAAGGAGATGTAGTGAGTGAAACAATAGAAGAAATAAAATATCTTAGTGTAACGGATGAAGAAAAAGAACAGAGACTGGCATTAGAAAGTCCTTTGGCTTCAGATGAGAAGGAAGATGATGTGCAGCAAGAACCTCTGTCAAACAAGCCTTTTCTTGAGACTATTTTGAATTCTCTCTGCTGTACAGAAAATGACTATGCTGCTTTATTTGCTCTGTGCCTTTTGTATGCATTGGCTAACAATCAGGTAATTCGCCAAAACTTTCCAATATTGCCTCTATATTGCGTGTTTAGAACCAAATGATATATTTTTTGCTGCAATAGGTTTTTTGTTCTGAAACAAGTAATATTTAGCTTGATAAAAAATTGAAATTAGATCATAAGAGCCATACCTTAGCTTGCAAGGATAACTTTCTTCTCTGATCACCAAAAAACGTAAATACATCCAGAGTGATTATTCACGACAAAAAAAATTTCTACGAGATGAATGCAGTTATTTGAATGTAATGTTATAGCTACTCATTGGTAGTGCATCAAATCATCGTATCAAATGGAATTATTCATCAAAAATTTTACTAAAAATTTTCTAAGCTATTTTTCTGTTTTAGGGTGTGCATCCAGAAACATTGGGTCTAGTGCTTGCTCCTCGTAGAGATGGGAACGAAAATTATTACAGACAGATTCTCATAGATAAAATTGTACACTTAATTACTTTGAGCTGCCAAACGAGTAAGACGCTTCTTTTCTCATTTGTTCAGATTGAGAAGATATATTACACATTCATTTTATGACAGATGCCAGAGTGAGACTTGTCACTTTGGAGCTTGCAATAAAATTGTTGATCCAACTAGTCATGTCAGAGAGCGGGAGTCTCTTACAAGATTGCCATTTGGCTGCTATTGAAGCGGCAAAAGAACAAAGCACAGCACTTCTTCGGAATTTTTACAAGGTCAAGAAATGGAAAATTGGGATTTGCAAATTCTTAAATGCATGTTGTTGATTAGAATTCAGCGTTATTTTTTAGCTCTGTACGTATGATTGATGATGAATTCTTTTTCCACAGAGCGAAGATATTTTCCTTGACATGTTTGAAGATGAGTACAGTGAGATTCGGAAGAAGCCTTTGAAAGTCGAGTGGCTCATGATGGACAGTAACGTTTTGTTACCACCAACGGGAACTCCAATGACTGGTATTGAATTCAGTAAAAGACTGCCCTGTGGAGAGGTAATGGACAATGTTATTAAGAGCATGTGAAATCAAATCGGAATGAGATCGATGATTAATTTTTGCCTTGGATACCTATTATCCTCTGGGTGATCGTGTCTTTGGCTTTTAATATCGCCATCACGTTAAATTGATTTCCATCAAGTAAAAAATGCTCTTCCTCAGGTTGAACGAGCTCGTCGGGCTATCAGAGTATTCTTTTTGATCAGAGAGCTATCTTTGACTCTCTACAGTGAGAATGAAACTCAGCTTCCTCTAACAAATCCCGGCAGCTGTGTACAGGTCAATAATGTTCTTGATTTGAGTGAGTATCAAATACTGCTTACTCTCATTTTCAGCTAAAAATTTCAATAATTTACCGTTGATATGGGTTTTCAGACAACAGCGATCTCATCGCGTGCACAGTAGTTTGGAAAGACGGCCAAAAAATAAGAAGATTTCTAGTTATCGATGTCATTCAGTTGATATTAGTGGA
>JAPYYZ010003815.1:744-23464 GCA_030522705.1 Eretmocerus eremicus
GGGCAATGCTAATGTCTATGGCTGTATCTTGGAACAGAGTGCCCATTTGACAGAGATACTCTAGATTCTTCGTATACCAGGTGGTACGAGTCTGTAAAAAAATTTTGGTCAGATTTGGTGACCCAAAGGGTGTGGTCTCCCCTTGTTAGTACAAAAGCGCAGATTGATGATTGCTAGACGTCTTTGAAAATGTTGAGATATTTGATGAGATAATTACGAGGAGGATCGCGGGGCTCCCGGAAAGAGTGCAATAAAACTTCCAATCAAAAAACGATGGGGTACGTGCTCATCCGATGAATTTTATGTGTTTTTTTATTTTTCAGGTGAGGATGCGGCATTCCACAGAAGCGGATCTTTATCGCCATCGTACGAAAGTGTCGCCAACGAGCTTGCGGGACTCTCAGTTGAAGAGCAAGAGCGTCAAAAAAAAGAATGGAGCGACGAACTCGCCAGGGTATGTAATCTTGGTAGACAATCTCTATTAAGACCATAAGGTTGTTTTGTGTATAAAATAATGATAGCAAAATTCATTCCATTTGTTTTTTATGTTTCGATCAATACTACGGAGGCATTGTATACACTTCCTACTTTCTTAAAAAATCTGTCTTTAATTCTCCTATAACCCAGCAAGCCTTCTAATTTAAAGGGATGTCGGATACTGACGTTGACGAATTTTCAAATTTCTTGGTGAGTTTCTAAGATACCGCAAAAATTGAAAATAACGCCGATTCTAGACGACTTATAGAATCGGCGTTACTATCCAGATATGCGATACCCCGAAAATCCATCGAGTAATTTGAAAACTCGATGACGTCGGTAAGTATGCCATGGGAATAAGACTAGGACATGCCCTTAATGTAAGTTGAGGTAAGAGAATCTCCGAAGTTGAATCGTGCTCTTTTCGCAGATCGAAGACGAAATCCAGACCCTGAGGGAGGTATTGGCGAGCAAAACACGAACGGCCCACGACCTGAAACGCAAGCTGGGCATCAGTGTCTGGAAAGAGCTTAGTGAGGATGTCGGCCAGGGCCTGAAAAACGTCAAAGAAAGCACAGTGTATGTATTTTTTTCTTTTTCACGTTCGATATCCATAATTGGTATTTCTGACACGAGCCACTTTTTTATATCACGTGAGCGGACCACACTTCATTCTGACGTTCGATCACTCGAGCAGCTTGAAAGTAGTGCACGAAGTATTAAGTGTTGTCACGTACTGTGGAAGGCTTGAAAGCTTGCTGTCTCTCCAATTTCCCTAACCTTTTTCTTCATTTCTACCTCGTCCTCGTGTATTCTCCTTCAAACTGTTCATCACTCTTCTGATATTCCTGCCAAAGTATAAATTGCGTACTAATTGGTATCCGACTTTGTATCGTATGGTGCAATCTGAAAACCGCTTCGTCCTCTCAACTCCCAAACACCAGAATCTAAATGATGCAAACGTATGCGATCATTCGTATGTGAATTCTCTCTATGAATGTGTCTTAGGTCCGGGTTTCTATTCTCACGGTTCCTTTCGGTCTCTTCAAGTACAGTCGAAATTGTCCAACTCGAACCTCAAAGGGACAGTACATTTGTTCGAGTTGAAGAGGTTTCCCAATTAGAGAGTTTGCAATGTTTATCTCATGCAGCTCTTTCATATACTTTCCCGTGATCCGTTATTCACGCACACTTTATTGCCGCTTCCAATTCAAAATAGATCGAGGCTAATTTATATACGATACCACACTCAAAATGTCTGGCTTCGTTTTCAGTTTCATTACTTTCTACACAGGTCAAATCAGTTGCTTTGTCGAGTCTAACAGTTCATGAGTTATGAAATCCAAGTTCGACGACGCGAATATCCACGAATGGCGTATTTTATTTCAAGTTCCCTGCCTGATTCAGATTCAAGTATAGAGTTTTGGCCCCTTACGGGGAGTCCCAATTGAATACGTATTGCTGTTCCCTTTAAGGGTCTTTCTCGAGGTACCAGCACGCGATTGTGCCCCCGTTAAAAAGGGCTTCCCAGTAATACAGGTTTTATTTGGACAAACAGAGAACCAGCTCCTCGGGTGAACATTACCGCTCGAGGTTGCAGCCAAGAGGGGGTGGTCTTCATCAGTCGCAAGTAGAATCTTACTACCAGCATGGAAATGAGGAGTACGCGATCACGCGTGATCGTCCACCGTTATGTAACTCGTGGATACGCGCCATCATGTGTGACCATGCGTGACCATGGGTGGAAAAATCTCAAAGCTTTCAGAATGTATATTTCATTTTATCTTTTATTACGACTAGTAGATTGCGTATCTATATGGTTGAGTACGCGAAGAGGTGCGAGAAAATGTAAGGCGAAATTGTAAGGCGAAATTTACATGATAAATCTCATGAGATTTTTTCACGCATAGTCGTGGAAGATCTGCCTGATCAAGCATGTTTGCGACATCGATTCGGCACTAGATCACGCGCGATCATTTGTCATGTATGATTTTGTATAACACTACTCTCTAAATTTCTTTGACTGACTTTACGTCGAATTCAGTCGATTTCGAGTGAGATTTCTGCCACTCGAAGGCTTCGACTGGAATCCCAGTTGAGTCGACTGACTTTTGCGTAAAGCCAGTCGAAGAAATTTACAGAGTAGATTTTATAAGGTGCAAAGGAGTGCAATATACAGTGAGAGTACGTGTCGTTCCCGCTCGTCAGAGCAATGGAAAACACGCCCTTCTTCTTCCCCTAGAGAAAAATATGAGATTAGGCTTGTTTATTTCACTGTTTTGCAAGAACTTTACATTTTTAAACGATAGTTATACGATCTTTAAGTTCTATTTCCTCGTTTGCGCTGCAACAGTTTTCGAGCCGTAATAGTTCTTTTCCCAATAAATTTCTATAATTTTGAGGCGAGGGAAATCTGACTCAAACGTGCGGGAATGCATTCGAGGGAGAATACATTGATGTACAACAGTGTCACGGTACTGATTAAAATTTTTCGCAAAATTTCAGTATTATTTTTTTTACCCTATATGCGTGGGTTGTACCTCTTGAAAACTTTATTTTTGTCACTATTCTTAATTTTCGGCATCGATTGTTGTATGAAAATTACCCACAAGGAGCGGCGCTAACTGCATGTATGGAAAATTGTTGCCAAGCTGAACTTTTTGACGATCAATTTTCAGAAAAATAGACCTCATAAAACATTGCACGTATAATGTCAAAAAGTTGTTGATTCGATGAAATGATTGAAAACATTTTTCAATGAGAAACAAAACTACTTGAGCTTTCACTTCTCTGCGAGCTAAGAATTTGAAAAATTACCCCACTAGCTTGTACAGATTTACTATCCTTCTGTACGAGAGAGAGCAAATTCTCTAGTTGGACCCAACTCTGAATTTCTCAACACATAAGAACAACACTTTGCGTTAAGATTCGGAATGAACGTATACTACTCTGGTTTGCAAGCGTCCGTCCATATGACAAGACTTGCTGGAGACGAGTGCACCCAAACTACGAATTTTAACAGTTGATTCACTTCGATTCATTACTCATACGTGAGCTATCCGCATGTGTCGACTAACGGAAGTGCGTGAGTAATGATGCTTTTTCATGTAACGGTGAAGGCTTATGACAGTGAGGATTCAACGATCCATTACTTTAAGATTCCTGAGCCTTAGACGCTGTCACTATAAACGATGATTCTGTTCAGCTAAAGGTGATTCATACCCTATTGTGGATAACCCTTGCTTTCTTAAATCAATCTTACTCGAGTTGTTTGAAAGAATGCGCAATGTATGATAACCATTTTGAAATCCTTCTGGCAATAGTTTTTCTGATCTTTTCTCATCTGATTCGATGGAATCAAGACTAAGGCATCTAATCTTGATAATTTCATATTGTGTATACAGTTTCTCAATTACTAGCGTTTTCCGATACGAACGGATAAAGAACCTAAATTAATCTCTATGGTTTGTCTAGTCCTCGTATAATGTATCGGCCCCTAATTACAGTCTTGTGCTTATACGCATTTCTAATAGCTTCTTCATGTGTGATAAAGACAATGTTCTTGTGACAGTTTCTATTCAGACTATGATTCAATTTTCAATTCACAAACCCCGACCAATGATCCGTTAAGTGCTAATTCACTCGATGAGAGAATTGTAGTTATTTTTTGGAATATTCATTCACTCAATTACGCGTATTCAAAAGATTTACTTTCGAAATTCAAAACTACAGGTTTGCATGACAACCGTTGATGAATAGTCAAGAACGTGATTTTTTCTGTTCCAAAGATATCCTGCAAATTCTTGTTTTTTAATTATCCATTTTACATTATTTTGAGTGTTATCAAATCCCCTCAAACTTAATGAAGTGGTTTGCATAATCCTCACTCACTTCAAGGCTTTCTTTATGCAGTGACTTATATGTAGGATATGGGCTCTGCGTAGCCTTAAATACCTCAAAGCGAAGAAAATTGTAAAATACCACTCTATGATTAGATCTGGAGAGAAAATGCTTGATATGAAACTAATTCTTTTCGTCAATTAAGTGTGCTTCTATGATTCAAGATGAATTCATCCAGCTTAGAACAGTTATGCAATGCATTGTTATTCTTGATTTTTACATTTTGTTAAGTTATATCATTTAGTTATCAGAATGTCGGAGAAAAACTTGGTCAGTTTACCAGGACGGTATCCGAGAACAGTCTGTGAGTACTACTAGAACTCAAAGCATATCTTATTCGATGAGCTTTTCTACCTAAAGACGGGTCGTGTTAGTTGATTGATTGGATGGTTTGCAAATTTACCATGCACTGCATGATTATAAAAATACCCAATGTTGAGTCCCATGTAATATTGTATAGTTTGAAATGATTTTGATCTAAACTTGAATCAACAGAATATCGGATGGTCTATATTCGGTTGATTTGGGTCTGCAGCGTTTTATCCGCCAAATATCTTTTCTTTCGTTTTTAAGCAGTCGTTGTCTTGGTGCAAGAAAATTGGGATTTGTCACTTTATCTCCAGGCATATTCGGTTTGCAGCAACTTTCGAGAAAAGCCTTGCTTTTGTTTTGAATATTTGATCCACCCTTTTGGATAAAAGCGGTATCAGAATATATTCAAACTTTTTCATCAAAGCTTTATTGATCAATTATATGGGAGACTTGAGTGGAATACATTCTGTGGCTTGGTGATTATGAAGTTACTTGTGATCGAACTCGAGAATAGATAGAGTTGATTCCTATGAAAGGGGCGGACGGTGAAGAGAGTAGCTTTACTATGGGCTTATGACTGATCGGTGTAGTAGAAGTAATGAGGGTGGAAAAGAATAGGGTACCTCTTTGAGCTTACGAGAGTTAGATCACGGATTCGGTTGAAACTTTGAAAATCGTCTCCTTCTTGTGCCAAAAGATGACATCCAATAGCCGCAATGTCCAATTCTTGAGAGTTTCTGAGCTACAGGCAGTAGCATTAACATTACAGTGTATCTATTTATAAGATGAATGAAATAAATAACTATACTAATGTTACTGTCATAACCTGTGGTTAAGAAACGCTCGAGCATTGGCCATTGCAGTGTTTGGATATCATCTTACGGCACCAAAAGAAGATGAATCGTAAAGTTTTATCCAAATTTTGACTTTTTATGAATATTAATGAGCAGGTCTATCGCTGTACCTTGATATCATCATATCATTGTGCACAATTTCTTGCTTTCGCCATAGAGTCTCGATCGATGTATTATTCAGCTACTTTGGATTGGCATCATTTAATGACTGGTAACAAGAACATCAACTACAAATTCCAATCAAATTCAATTTAATACAATTCAATTTATTACCAGGTTATAATTACAAGTGCAGGTTCCGATTAAAACCATATGCTCTTTTCGTTTTTTCCCTCATTGGGATTGCATAAGCATGAAATTTAATGCTGAGTTGTTGGGTAATTTGCATGCATCCTCCAATTAGTTTGTATGTACATCCCAGTAGGGGCACTTTGGTGTACTCGGAAGAATAAAAATTGTCTTTACCTCAATTTGCAAGAGTAAAATGAGTTATCTATTCGGAGGTTGAGGCTGAATTTTCTATGATCTATTACATCGTAAACTTCTGTATAGTTTATTCTGACTCCCATAATAATATTTGGATTCTAATTTGTCCACAATATTTTCGAGGTAAATTTCCCGGATGCGAATACTTATCTTTAAAAAGTGAGCAATGAATAACCACAAGCTCGAAGAAGGGGTTCTGTTGGAAGGACTATCTTATTGTTAACGTACTAAAAGTGTGGTAGTTCCGTATTTTTTTTGTGGTCGGGACGAAACAATGGAAGTCTTTGGGTTTAGTACAGAGTTTCATGAACACAACCACTCTATCATTAATATTCTCACAAGATTTAAATATTTATCGCATAAGTGTAGTTGGTGAGAATCACGTGGTTGATAATTTTGTGAAATGTTGGTGACGTTCGTCCATCGAAATAAGGTGCCGGATGTTGATCAAACTGATTTTTGTGATAGCTTTCATTTTGTGAGAATTTGTTGAATTTAATTTTTTAACAAATAAATTATTCATTACTCCTCCAAGCGGGGAGAAATGGATGGTTGCGCGTCCAATCATTTTCCGAAAAAAATTCATATCCCCCGATAAGGATCGATAATGACTCGCTTGGCTTTTGACGGGTGTGGCCAGAGAGAAATGAAAGTTATAATAATATAGGTTGCGGAGCGTGTGAAATAGCTGGAAAGATTGAAGGGGCTATGCTCAATTTTGTTTCAATGCCATCAGGTTCCAGAAGACCGAGTCGGTGATCAAGACCACGGCGGAGAGCACCAAGAGTATCCTGGGCGGTTTTGGTAGCGGACTTTCCATGAAAATCGGCCAGATGAGAAATTCCGACAGCTTCAGGTCCCTCGAGGAAAAAGTTGGCAGCGCTTACGAGAACGTCAAGGTACGTCGCCTCGTTACCGTATTCTTTTTCTCGTCCTCGGCTACGTTTCTCCTCGTCCCTCTTCTCTTCTCCTCTGGACCATTCGCAATTACTCTTTTTGCCGCGGGCATGCAACTCGGATCCACTTTTTATTGATCGAAATCATCTCCGAGAGGTGCGCGAGGGATATTCCACTGCGCTGTAAAAGCGCGTGTAATTTGCTATTTTTAGCCCTCAATGATTGGGCTCGGGCAGCAAAAGACCGAAGAAGTAGGGCCGAGAAGAGACACGAAATTTTCGATCAGCTCTCGAGCGCAAACGCAACTCGCGGAACGTTTTTCGAAGGCGTGACGCATGCTCCTTGAAAATCTGAAATTGCCGGTAATTTGTGTCAACGCGCTTGAGCAAAATTAAATCCATTAATCTTCGGGGAGGGGCCCGACTTGGCGATCGGGCCCGCAGTTCGAGGCACTTCAAAGCGAGCCGAAAATGCATCGCGGCGCGCGGATAAGAGCAAGTTCGCGCGCGGGCTCGCAAAGTGGACCCCGAACCCGAAAGCTGCTCGCGTCTCGCGCCTTTGCCGTACGGGATCTCCTGGACTCGGGCGTCGTATTCGTCGCTCTACAAAGCACACGAGACGATTCATAGCGAGATCCGCTGAGTAAAATGAAATGAAATGAAAATGAAAATGAAAATGACGTAAGAATGAAATGGCGTTTTTGGGGCGCAGGGCCGGGTGACGCCGTCGCGCAGCAACTCGACGCAGAGCTTCGACGAGGCGTTGCGGGAGTCCGGGGCCTCGAGGCGCGCCTCCGCCGCCCCGTCCGTCACCAGCCCGACCATCCCCGAGGAGAAGATGCTGTCCTAGGCCGGCCCCGTCCTCGCCCGCACTCCGTCCGCTCTTGGTCGCCAGAGCTCGCCCTGCGTCGCTCCAACAGCACCCGTTTGCCGCACTCGTCGCCTCCTAGCGCCTTCGATACACTACGCGCACGAGAAATCTCTGGGGAGATGCAGCCAGAAGTTCTCGTCGGGCTTTTCCTCGAGCGAACGAGCGCAGACGGAAGCGAGCGCAGCGGAAAGTGCCCACAGCATACATGCGACGAGAGTTGCTGCACTTACGCTTCAGTATAAGCGAATGAGACTTTTCACCACACACGTCGTCCCACGTTTTTTCCTCCGGTTATATTTGTTGTACTGCGAAATCTATAGTTCAATTTCTTCGTGTATTCTCATTCCTAGCCCCATGCGAGGTTTCGGGCGCTACTCGATTTACACTGCTCGCTCTGACAAGTGGTTACATTTGAGGATTGTTTCCATCAAGCCTTTATTCATTATTTCTTGAGGTACTTCTATGCACTTTGGAGTGGCGTGTTCGCCTATGTCCAACGAAACCAATTTATTAAGAACTCGGTCATGCCGCGGATATTTGTATCGAATAAGTAGGAGAGAGCGTGTGACGCTTCTTGAACGAGGATTTGAACACACTCGGCGTGAAATTGTACATCTTTGAAACATATAAAATTGATCAATCAAGATTCATCAAATATGAAGTTTGTATATCAAAGTGAATTACGTACTGAACGACAATTGTCTATGGTGTAATTTGAGAATGGCGATATTTTTTACGATCAAATTTCAGAATATTATATAATATAAATGACTTAAGCTTGTATAGTGCGTAGGGCATTTATGTAAGAACTTACACGCGTAAGTCGTGCAGTTATTACAAGAAGAGGAAGTATCACATTTGTTTCAATTACATCAATATATTTTTTAAGTTTGTGGGGAAAGTCATCTCTGCCTTGCGGTTTTTAAGCCATGTGGAAATTATCATGCGTTTCTTGAAATTCATCGATCGTTTCTCTGTTTTCAGCTTTGTTTGAAAAATAAAGTATTTATAACTATCACTCACATACACTCAGTCATTATTCCTATCCAAAAATTAATTTTGAATCAATGAAAGATTGAACGGAGCTTGGAAACGTAACATATGGTGAATTGTACTGATGGCATTATTCTTCAAAGCCGATGTTCAAAAAGTTCTGTGTCTCGGATTTACATAACTTGGTCAACCTATGGGATGAGGTATAAGAACTGAAAAAAGAAGTTGCATAAGTCTATCATAGGCATTAAGGTCACGATTGATATGACTTTGTCACTTCCCCAATTTCTTCTAATTTCACTCTCCACTAAACGATGATGATCCAGTATCGTCAAATAGCTAATTACCATGATGGAGGATTAATATTCAATTAATGATCTATAATTGATTTTTCGGTTCTTGCCTCGCGAGCGTTGCTCAATAGTTCAATATTTCTCTTGAAACTCCTTCGGCTGAAAGATTCAGAAACCTTCAAAGGCTGCTGAGAACTCATTGAATTTGAAAAGTCGGTCCAACTGAACTCAATGAATACGCTTACACAGTGAAGGGTGGGGATTCACCTGCGCAGGTCTTGAATTGAGCATATTTTTAGGCAAGGTAAAACTAAAGTTTTCACCGAGCAAAGAAAACCGGCGACAATGAAAATGTGAATCCTGCATGTGGCGATTTCGGCTTCTCAAGGGTTAGTTCCTCGCGAAACAATATCACAGGTGAAAAAAGTGAAGAAATCCTGCAAACATTTGAGCAACTCCGCCAAAGTTGCAATTTTCTTAGTCCAAACTTCGCGTCAGCCACAACAGTCGCAAAGCTGGAGGAGCTCTATCTTATCGACATTCACCTTAAATTGTCTAAAAGTTGAACAAAACAATATTTCGCAAAAGTGACTCCAAGCCTCTCTATGTATGGGGAGAATGGACCACTGTGTAAAATTTTGAACCTATCCGCGGAAAGCTTCTGGAGTAATCCTGTCTACGGTGCAAATATATTGTATTGCAATATAATTGGGATTACTTTAAAAGTTTTCAGCGGATCACTCCGAAATTCTATACCATGGTCCATTCTACCGATACGTAGGGCAGCTTGGAGCTAATTTCTCGAAATATTGTTTTGTTTTATTCCAAATCAGTTTATAATGAATGTCGGCAAGGTAGAGCTTTCGCATGATCTTAATAATTTTACAAACCATAATCTTTCGACATCTCAGTTCGCGAGTGGTTTTTACTGTCCCGGGCTAAATTGGACAATTAAAGGTCAAAATGTTGATTCCGACTCCTTTAAAATGCCATCGTTTTTCTTAGTTTTCCTTTTCGCTATCTATATTTCAATTCTTCATATTAGTGACTGGTAGCCAAACAAGTGAAAATTGACTACACTGGCCGATGAAAATCCACTCGAAGGTGAAATAAATTTTTTATCTAAATCACACCCTAAGCTATTTTTGCCCGAAAAATCCATTTTCTGGTGAAACTAGCGTTATATAATCATAATCTGATTCATTTTTAGAAACTCAAAGTCTATTGCGATTTTCGCGCTTCGATCTAAATGTCACCGGTGGTAGTTCTTACTCTGTGCTTCAGTAATAAGAGGCAACGATCGCCTTGTCGTATCAGGTGGCTGCAGGGGAAGACCTTCCGGTCCTCTCATAACATCTCCTACGTTCTTTTCGTATTTATACTTACTTGGCTATTGTGAAAAGATAGTGAATCACACTGTAATTATTTCGAGACGGATATCAGGTGTTACATGGTTTTCTGTTTGATCAAATCGACGGAACCATTTGATCTCATTTTGCTGGTTCGTCGCTAGACAGCTGATGCATCGCTCTTCAAATCGGGAAGGAATAGACATGGTATTCAGAACTTAAGAGTCGTGATCGCAATTTGGCATGAAATTCTAATCCGTAAAGATTTTCGTATTTTATAATCGTAATCTCTGATCAAATTATCGTTGACCTCAATCCTCAATCCAGAAGACTAACGTGAGCTCCAGATCATTTATATCCTACTTATCTCTCGGTACAAGTTTTACGCGTATAATTATGAATTTCTACAGAGATGTAATTACGCTGCGGCATCCTTGACGAATAAAAGAAGTATTTTACAACGTTTTAATTGCTCGACTTGCATTGAATTTCCACTTCGTATATAAAATTATTATCTCGAGAGTTATAAACTTTGCCGTCTGCATTTTTCAGTGACACAAATATGCGCTTCGGAAGATTCGAAAACGCAAATGGGAAGCCAGAATGATCTTATTAACACTTGTCGACGTGACAGATATTTATCGAAATGGTACAGCATCGCCCTTGTGGCCAATCAGTTGGCGTTACTTTCGCGCCAGACACTCAACTGGAATGGCTAAGATCGTATACCTTGTCCTTTCTCAGATACACATTACTTGGATGTTCGACCAAACTTACGAGACTCTCGTATTTTGCAGGATTGTGAGGCAAACTTCCCTTCCGTATTCGTAAGATGGCAACAAAGGGACCTACGGTGCCTATACTCTCATGTACGGCTTATCGTGAAAGATACGGATACACACTTTTGAATTAAACTCAAACTTGCCTTAGAATGGGCGGAGAATCGCCATTGCTCTCATGTTAGTTGAAGATAGTCGTAGTAACTTGGAACTGGCTATCGTAAAACAATCCAATTTTTTCTCAACAAGAGTCTTTGAATATTTTTCGTTTTTTTTTTATTTCAATCAATGGCCTTATAATTAGATACTGAATGTTATTTAAAAGCAATAAACGTGCACAAAAAAGTGTTTCGCAGATTTCTGAAAAGAAGTCAAAGGAATGTTAAGAAGTCGATTCCATTCCGTGGAGTCAGAGAGATATAGCCTGCCGAAGTCAGAAAATATCTCAAGTATCAAGTCCGTCAGCCCGGAAAACGGTTCTACTGTGTCAAATTGAGTTCAACGGATAGTAACACCGAGTTGAAATTAGAAAAGCTATCTTTTGAAAACTGTTTTGAGACTCAGAATTTACTAACATTAGCAGGAAACCTCACACTCAACCAATTGTAACCGATAGCTCGTGAAATTCTCTCTGGATGTAACCATCTTTTGAACTCGATTCCAGACAAGTGACTCAAAGATACACACGTTTGGTATCGTTAAGCATTTACCGAGCACGAACTTGATATTTTGAATCTTTTTTGACTTCGTCAGGAGATATCTCTAAGTCTACAGAATGAAATCAACTTTAGAAGCTGATCATTTCCAAGCAATTTCACGTCAGCTATCGATCAGAATTACTTTCAGACCCATGGAATGATATACATCTGCAGGAAATCCATTTTATGAATGTAACGTACTTTGGAAATTACTTTTCAATTTTTTGGTCATCCTTTAACTTGGGCATTCTTCAAAAAATTTCAAAGTCAGTTATATTACAAAATATGCGTTCTCAAGGCGATCGCCAAAAACGAGCGGAGGATATTTGAACTCCAATTGAATAAAATAGATGTTTCTTCTCTCACAAGCATAAGTGAAGGTGTTTTCTGCCCTCGATCACTAGTGGAAAGTATTCTTTTCCGTCGAACACAAGCGGAATGTGTTTTTCTTCGTCTGAGCCATCGATACAATGAATCATCAATTGCACCCCTTTTCTCCTGTCAAATCATGCCATTTTTAAGAGACAATAAAATAAATTGAACAAAATGAGTTGAATCTGTAACTTACAGTCGCCAACGAATACATGCCAGAGACCTGGTCGGGCAGTCAGAAATGTGAGATCGATTCCGACAAGTTTGTGAACTGTTAGGTATTCCAAACATCCAACCATGCTGGAGAAGACCCCGTGACCAGTTTTCGTCAACATTTTGGTCAAACATCACCTTTGCGACAACTGTGTGTTTGACCATAAATCAGTTCGTTCAAACAGTGATGAAACTTAAAGAGCACTCCGTAACTCATAGCACATCATTTATTTGTGCCAGTATAGCCGACTTCCTGGAATAATTGATCAAACACAGGGTCTTTGGAGGAAAATGACATTCTCTCTAAATTTCTTCGATTGACTTTGTGCAAAGGTTAGTCAATCCGACTGGGATTCCGGCCAATAGAAGCCTTCGAGTGGCAGGAATCTCACTCGAAATCGACTGAATTCGACGTAAAGTCAGTCGGAGAATTTTAGAGAGTTGTCAAAGTTGATGAAAAAAAATGGAAAGAATGAGAACATTACCTGTGATCTAAATTGATAAAAATTATGAAAGTGATGAAAATGATCCCCAATCTCTAAATAGAAATCGATCATTAGTAAGGATAACTCGTTATTCTAAGATGGAATGATCAGTTTCATCATAAATTAGGGAGTTCGGCAGATAGTTGGAATCTTTCGACAACTAAGGTAAGTGTACCCAACCAGGCCCCCCTCCCTTAAGCCATTTTGCCCATAACTTTGACACACCTCAATATTTTCCAATGTATCTTGACGCATTTTAAAGCTTGTTTCAGCACCTTATAAATGGGCTAGAGTACATTCAATTTGAATCGAATGCAGCAAAGTCATCCTGAATCTACAAAAAGGTGACTTTTGCGAGTTCGAAGAGGGGAGTACCCAACTTACCGCCATTGTCTCGGGTGAATTTATTTCTGTATTCTTTCCATGAAATCAGCACAGGGTTGAATTTCGTACTCTGAAATATGCTTCCTGGAGGTTTTTCGACAAGGAATCAAATGTGCCATGAATAAAAAAAATTGATTGAGCTTAAAGTTTGTGATTTGAGTCCTATTGGAGGAGTTCTTCACGAAGAGTTGCGTCAAAGACAGGAAAAGGGGAAATAGTAGCAGCGAACGGGTTTTTAGTATTTTTGGCTGTCCAAAACGCTTATCTCATCATGTATACGTATACCGGCGTATTGATGAAGATTTGAGTGCACAGCAAGGTCTTATTACTATGCCCATATTTGGGATAGGCATATGGAGATCAAGTTGGGTGCAACTCTCAAAAGCCGACCCAGGATTCGTATTTTGGTCATAAAAACGGCCCAGATCGGAATTTTGGAATTCGAAAAGAGCGTTTTGAAGGTCTTGGATAGAGAAATGGATGCGATCATAAACGTTAAGGTTGGTCGAACTAAAAAATGTTGACAACCCTTTGAATATCAAAGAATGTTTAGCCCCGCAATTGCGAAAAATGCAAAAAACGACTTATATCAAGTTTGCGGACGCAAAAATCGATTCGAATTGATCCAAACCGCTTAGTTTCTCTATTTCTAACATAACAAACATGAAAAAAATTCGCGTCGAGGTCGGGGATGCCTGTTCTCAGAATTCGCATATGGGGGCAAGTTGGGTACAGGGGACAGGTCGAGTATACTTACCTTATGTGAGATGGTTGCGCAGTTGGTGACTTTTCGATGAGAGAGAAAGAGGACACCCCGCTGGTGGCTAGAACAGCGAGTAGTGAAAGTTGCAGACTAAAATACAACGTTTTAGAAGTAGCAAAGTGGCAAATATGATTATTAGATGAACAAATTGGAGACGCTGAGAGTATCGGAGAAACTAGCGTATATTAACATACAGTATATACATTATGAGTGTTGACTCACATTCATGGAGAGAAGTTCTATATTCATTGGAGTCGATATTCGAGAAAACTATACTTTATTCGGTAACTTACTTCAAGTTATGTAATGAGGAAATTTTCCGGTACGTTATGGACTGGACTCAAATTACTTTCGTGCGATTCGAGACAATTTTCACTCTGTTATTTCCTTCCCAGCTATACGTAGAATATGAAAAATATTAAGTATTCTGCGTGAATGATCCGCAACACACCTTATATTATCTGCGGTAAGAGAATAATAGAACTCTATAACTACAATTACTTGCTCGTTGATCTATCGTCAATGTTAGTACCAGTGATTTGAGTAACTATGAATTCATGAAGTAATTCATTCAAATGTCTTTTTTACTCGAAAATGAATCATGTGATTTCAATGATTAGGAACATTTTTCGTGAAAACTACGTATAGTATCTGTTTTAGAGCTGCCATGTGAATCTTGAAAATGCTCATCATTTATTGATTTTGTCCACTATTTCTTGTCCTAGCAGCCAAGTTCCAAATTTTGTTCAGAATATTTCCCAGACCGATCCTCCAGTGTAAGTCGATATTGGAGAACGCCGACAGACGCGAGTGCGATATGATACACTTACAGGAACAATTGAGTCCGCGCAAGCTCTGCCTGAGATTTTGCGGTTCGGGTCGTGATGGAATTGCAAAATAAAGAACCGAGAAATAATAGGACATGTCGAGAATGACCACGGCGAGAATTCTGGGAAAGGCAATGGAGCGCTGGGCGAGCGGATAAAAAAGAGCAGCGATCCGAGGAACGAAATGGGCACGGAGCATTTTGCATGGGCCATTCAGCCAACTGTACAAGTCATCATCGGAGGTCCACGTGCTTATCCGCGTGCGCGCCTCGTCCCTCAAACGATCTCGTATATTTGGCTCTTACCTGCTTGCACCTGCAGGAGGCCGAATCGCCGCCTCGCGCGAGCACATCCGAGAGAGGCCCATTGCCGAGCGACACGTCGATTTAAATTTGTGACGATCGTGGCGAGGCTCCCGCGACACGGCCCGATCTCCAATAGTACCTATAGGTAATGCAGATCGGGGTGCCGCGGGCGCGCATATTTTTCGCCTCGACTTTCTTCGATTGTCGATTTCCCCGTCGTCGCGCGACTGCCGCCCCGTCAGGGCGAAAAATGTGGCTCGGCAAAAAGTCCCCGACAATGCGCGCTCGCGCGAAACCGTGCATTATCTAAGTGCCTCGCGCGCAGCTTGCGGCCTCCCGGAGCACCGAGCGAGCGAGGGAGAGAAAGAGAGAGAGAGAGAGTGAGCTTTGCTCGGAAGAGAGGACGATTGTTCGCGGGGCCCACGATGCATGCGCGAGGAACAAAGCCCGCGGAGCGCATTTTATTGGCCGCGCTTCATTGTGCTCATCGTCGAATTGTATCGATGCTCCTCCAGACTATGCAAGCCCGAGGAGAAATCGGTATACGACGTACGGCCGAATCCGAGCGCCGAGCCATGCTAATGCGCGACTCGCCAAAAGTCGAGAGCACTGCACGAGTGGCGTCGCTGGGCGCGAGAGCAAAATTCGTAATACCGATTCACTTTGTGCGCCTCGGCGCTGCTGTCCGGCGACTTGTGGAGCGCGAAATTTGCAAAGCAAAGCCAACGATTCGCGTAAAGTTTGCGTACGAATCGTTGGAAAGGCGCGAATCGGCCTGCCGTTGCGCGCGCGCTCTTTACTTTACTCTCCCACGATGATTGCCGAGCGATCTCGCTACGCGCTCTTTCAAAACTGTCGCCGCAGCTGCATGCACATTTCCCAGTCACGAGCGCGCTTTGTGGAATTAACTACTGCCGGACAATGTTCGATAAGCTCATCATTCATGCTCTTGAGCACTCCAATGCAGCTTGAAAATTGTTATCCGTTACAATTATCCCGCGAGAAATCCATGCAGTTATTACGCGCCATATAAATTGCCGGCTCAATTACTTGCTGCCTCGGAATGTTCGTGCGTAAACGTCAAATCATAAAAGTTGTGATCCCATACTTTGAACCAGGCTCATGAATATTGATCGGAGGAATACGAATTCCACTTCAAGCGATTACGGGCTGATTCGACCGATTGGAGAGGGACGTGATTGATCGAATTAGCCTTCATTGTAGATGCGGATATATTCTTTCAAAACCGTGTGAATATCGATTGAATTATTTATATTAACAAGACTGCTACCGTGAGAACTGCTCTTCAAAAATTGTATAGTATTTTTATTTATTGGAGAGAAAATTTACACCATCCTACCTGGCTTCTGCGATTTCATCATGGTGTATCAAGAATTTGCAAACATGGGGGTTCAGTGAACTGCATCTTTTGTGCTGATCAAGAAGACCACATTATATGTCTCTGAAAGGGCATTATACATTACGTCCGCACCCATCATCTGATCTTCTACGTAAAGTGTACGATGCTGATAAATTAAAATTCAATCAATATTTTTTAACTATTATGCAACAACGATCTATATTCATGAGCATCTCGTGTGTGAAAATCCTTCTTTTATACAATTATTTCCAGTTTATTACGCGTGATGAAATGAATATGGTGACTGGACCTCATTAGCCCCCCCCCCTCCACACTTTTTCGTTTTGCTCATAGATACGGTCTCTCTCCGAAATTTCTCAAAATTCTTTAAGAATTGTTCCACAATTAATCTGATCGAACAGGAGCATTATTATTTTAAAGTCACGATAAAGTGATTTTTTCCGTGATCTTGATCAAGTGTGACCATAACTCTATTCAATATCACATAATGATTCGCCGCAATGTAGTTCAGAGATTTGACTAAAATTTTATGAATCATCTAAGATCTTTCAAGGCCATGGAGAAGCTCCACCCTGATGGACATTCATCACAAATTGGCATTCATCACAAAACAAATAAAACATAACAATATTTCAAAAAAGTAGAAACAATCCAACCTGCGTGTTGTCAGGATGCGCTATTGTGTCAAATTTTGGAGTGACCCGTAGAAAGTTCTTCGAGTATAATCCTGTCTATCATAGCAAATATACTGTAATTGCACTATAGTTCAAATTAAGCCAAGATCTTTTTGCGGGTCACTTCAAAATTTTGCTCAAGGGTGCATTATTGTGCCAATACGCAGGTCGGGTTGTTTCTATTTTTCGAAATGAAAAATGTTCGTAAGGTAGAGCTTCTTCCTCTCATTGAGAATAATGATGAATGAAAAATGATTTGGTCTAAAATCGTAACTCCGTCGAATAGGCCGCTAATCCTCGAAAAATTGAGAATTAGGTACCCTGCTACCAACTTCATTCAGTTCGACCAAACCACAAAAAATTTGCGAGAAGCACAAAGCAAGTAGCGAAAGAGTAGCCTACATTGGGAAGAATGTAGCGGGAAACGATTCAGAACAGGAGTTGTTCTGATGTCCAACGAATGGCTTCCTATTGTTGCGCGCAACCGTCATCAGGAGTGCTCATCGTCTCGAATGATTCATCAATACGCGATATAATCACTTCAACTTTTTACTCCCTGAAAAGAGTTTGCAAGAGCTTGAAAAAAATATCAGAAGCTATTCACCTTAAATGCTGAGAAGTAAACCGCGGCGCGCGATTTTTACTCGACGCGAGTTTGAGAACTTATCGCGGAGCGCAAAATGGGGGCCGCGCAAGAACGCAAAAAAGTTACGATGAGCCGGCGGCAATGTCATGTACGCGCTCATAATAGTCGCCGACGGCAGTGAAAAAAGAGAATGAAAAGAAACAACAAGGACGTACTGAAGCCGGCGAGACTCAATAAAGTAATCACGTGCGAGCTAAAACCGAGAGAGGCGGCAAGTGATTTTTGAGGTATCGAGTGTATTGGTCGTTGCAAAGGGGTATTATTAACCGGTACAGTGAGAATTTGCGTAACGCTCCCAATCTGGTACGGACACTTTGGCCGCGCCCCTTGGGATTACACGTACTCATTTTTTTCTCGTGGCACGGATATCTCCTCCAAACATGAAAATTGAGACTTCGAAAAATCGATAAAATGACAAAGTATTCAGATTCAGATTGTAGGATATCTGACTCGATTGCATTCAACTTGAAGCTTTTGAATGTGCATGAGAAGATTGCATAAACTCTAAGTTAATTATTTCTGCATAGACTGTGAGGCGAGCTGTGAGGACAACGTCAATGCAAGTGCATACGCGGGATAATAACTTGTGAAGGAAGTCCATAGTTCCGAGAACTATATTCTGGTTTCGAATCATTCCATAGTCCATACTTTTAAACTGAGGCACGGGCACTGGAATCCATATCAACAAGCATCCTATCTGTATGCTACACTCACTACTCATCGCATATATCTTCACTCTAACTTCAAACTGTACCTCTGAGCAGGAGTCTCGCTAATCACTTCCCTCTTTAATGCCTCAGGTAATCATCGCTTTTTCAGACCCGACTCTCGGAATGTTGAGCATCACATAAATCACAAGGAGAGCTCCCCACCTCCGGAAAATGAATTTTTATGAACGTTTTCTCATGTCCAATTCCTCATTGTGAAACAAGATATATGCGAGACCCGTCCTGACCCAATCGGCTTTGTGTTTCTCAAAAAAGTGGCCAAACATTGAAAAATATTCATTGTTGTGATTTTAGAGAACTTCACCAACTGTCAATTTATCAAGCATGTGCATCTGTCGGTGATTTTGAAACCTATGCCAATCTATAACTGCAACCCATATAAAATTGCTAAAATAATAAATAAAATTTCGATTTAGTGGAAATCATGCCAGTTTGAAGCTGTTGAAGTGTGCATCATAAATTTTCCTCCGGTAAGTAATTCGAGTTGGGGCCTGTAGACTGGAGCAAGCGCAGATCCAGTGAGGGGGTCGTTTCCAAGCATCAACTGCCCCCCCCCCCCCAACCCGAAACATAAGGCTCACAATGGGAGGCTGGGAGCACCTATTTTGGGAATCATCTTGCTTCGGTGAGAAATGAGGATATTGTAGAGGGTTTAGTGACTAACTTTAGACTTTCACTAACAATAAGTGTTGTGGGACTAACTTAGTCCCATAGGCCCTCTATTCCGATGTGCAGATATGAACATAAGGACTGCAAGAATATCTCTTCAGATGACTATTTAAAACGGGCTCCTCATGGGCAATGCTGAATTCCATAGCTGTATCTCAGAACAGAGGGCCTATGGGAATAAACTAAATTTTGTTTGCGTTAACCAGTTAGTTCGTATTATAGTCATCCGCGTTAGCGAGGGAAGACTGAATATACATAACTATACCTATATGACCTCGATGACCCTCGCGTAACCCATGCTAACATGAACTCGGAATCCGCCCTTGGACGGGAGTGTAGTCTCACCATTGATGACACCAGTCTTATCCACTCCAAACCAGTGTAACCTTGGTTTAAATCTACCAAATCCCTCCAAGACTTTTGTAGTATCTTATTTTGAAGATAATTTCATCGGGTATTGACCAGGAGAAGGTAACACATCCGGATCACGGATTTGGCTGAAATTTTGGGAATCGTCATCTTTTGACATCAAAAGATGGTATCTATGCCGCAGAGTCTAATGCCGCTATTGCCCATCTGCTTTCGAGAAATAGCCCAGAAGATTAGCTTTGCAAATATACCAAGGATATCGCTTTTCAACGTGTACCATATATATGGGCAATACTAACATTTTGGGCCATATCTTGAAAGCTATTGGGTATTAGACTCTGCAGCTCTGGGTTTCATCGTTTGACATCAAGAGGAGGATATTCTCAAAGTTTCAGCCAAATTCGCGATCCGGATGTATGACCCTCTCCTGGTGAGTGAAATTGGAGTCAAAATCAGAAAACAATGTGGATGCGCAGAAAATTAAATAGATAAAAAACTACAAAAACTCAGCATTTTTCTACAATTTTGTTTGGCCCAAGAAGATCTCGTTCGACGATAGTAAGGCATCACAGATAGCGAGGCACTCGATTGCCAGAGGATTCGATTTCAGAATCAATGAAAGTATTGTCCAAATGTACTTGGTTGAATCCAGATTAACAGACAATTTTCTTCGTAGGGTCAATGAATTAAAACTACTTAGCAGCTTGATAATGAAAGGCGGTAGTCTCTCAATGGATAGATATCAAAAGAACCGGAAAGGAAACGATGCAAAACAAAGACCAATAGAATCAATTCACTAGTAAAAATTGTAAAATATTATTCGGGTGAGTAGATTCTGTCGCCTCGCTATCAATTTGATGGAGGCGAGGCAGCCTGTCAGATTCTTTTAGCGACTTATGATACTGACGGGGTCACGATGGTCACGAGCGAGCGTCAGGTGGGTGCCGCGAGACGAGGACGTATGAATAAATGCTCTGCGCGCGCCAACGGGCCCGCGCAAGAGAGCCTATGCCTAGTGAAATTTTTCGGATCGAAATCGGATTCCGCAGAGTCTCGTGCCCATACTTAGTGCACGGGCTCGTTTTATCGCGCGAAATGGACCGCAGCGCGGGTATAGGGCCCTGCTTGGCGAACCAGCAACTGAGTCAAGGCCAGTCTGCGCCTGCAGCCGGGCCGTGTTTCGGCGTCATTTATCAGCCGCGGTCCGGCGACGGCGGTCCTGCACATCGCTGGCCGATCGCTGGCCTGGCCAGAGTCAAGAGGCTGCTCGCTCTCGCGGTGGGTGCTGCGAGCCGAGCAGGTATATGCATAACGGTACCCGGAGAACCCGGGCCGAGCCGACGACGCGGCGCGCTGCTATGTGGGTCTCGCGCGGCTTCGTGTAGCTTTTTTTACTGCATCGGCCGCGCGAGCCCGGCGAACGCGTTGGCCAGCCTCGCTTATGCCGACCGCCCCGCACCGGCTCGCCCTTCCGCCTCGCTTTATTATTTTCGACGCCGATCGGGCTGCATCCGGGCCCGCGAGCGCATTACACGGCGATTCGGGGCCGCGATCCTCGCGCTCCTCGCTCCCTGTCGATTTCCGTCGCGTGGTTCGAAATTCCATACGATCGCTCGCCCTCGTCGACCAGATTCGGTGCGCCCATCGAAGCTTCGTAACGCATCCATCGGGAAATAGCCCAGCGAATCTACGCTATGGTACTTACTCGTATACGTAGTTACAATAAGATACTTCCAGGTCTCAGAAGGTTATTTTGAGGTCGAAAACGACAAATTTGCGGTGTTTTCATCTCAAAATTCATGAAAAATTGCGAATCAGGAGAGGCGAGAAATTTTTGTTTTTTATTTCTTTTCTCAAAAACAAAACATTGTTCGGCATACATTCTTGCGAATGTTTTTCCAATGTCTCAAACATTTTCGGAATTTTTCCAGATTTTCATGAGACATACAAACAAAGTTCTTACGAAGTACTGGAAAAAGCGCTCATGGACGGCTCTGGACCAGAACCGTAGAATTACATTTTGACTGCTTGAAGAACAAAGTCAGTATTTTGAGCCCTACTGGTTCCGGGCATCATTCTTTGGAAGAATTCATATGGATGAACTATTCCCCGTCGTAATGCTCTTGGGATGATTCTGAAAGATAATCACCAGTCGGAGCGACGTCCAAAATACTGACTCGATTTTTTTAAAAAGCCGAGGGTGTAATTATACCATTCTGGTCGGGAGTCATTCACATGTGGATAAGAACAGTCAGAGTAATTTTGTATGGTAGACGATCTCAGATATGATATGTAGGGGAACCTACTGATATGCCTCCGACGTGCTTATGCGATTTACAGAAAATGTACTTCCTGGGCCGAGTTCTGGCCTAATCCAAGACATCGATTCGCGTTCTGCTCCATCAGACGGGATATTCCATCAAAAGTTGTTTCTCGATTCTGCACATCTCTTTCAAAATATCTGTGCAGAAATTAATGAGCGAGGAGGTCTAGTTCCCCACAGCGAAGCGGTCTAGATTTCTCATTATTTCGTTCCGTTGCCAATTTTACGACGGCATCAAAGCCCACGAGGCCCGCTCAACAGTGTTACATTTCTGCACGGCCGTGCATAAATCTTTTCCGCTCGAATTTATTCCGTCCCTCGAAAAACCCGTTCAGCTTGGTCTATCTTGCGCGCTGCAGGCCCGCGCCGCGCGACACCTACATCTTGTTTCGTGCTGCCGCGTTGCGCATTGAAGTCGCTCGGGCCGAGGCGCGTCCGTCATCTCAATATATATTAGTCGCACTCTCAGCGATGAAAACCGGATTATCGCCATCAGGAAATTCCGCACTCGATACATCCGCAACTATGGAATGTAGTTTATTCCCTGCAACTGTCTATATTGCTGGAGCTTCAAAAAATCAATGAACTTCATGTTATTCTTAATTAATAGTATAAGTGTATGATGAAAACTAAACTTTGGTTTGACGTGGTTGCGAAACTCATTTTAACTTAA
>JAPYYZ010003815.1:23470-34697 GCA_030522705.1 Eretmocerus eremicus
TTAAGCCGTAGTGAAATAATGGTCATCATTGGTTTCCTATATCTGAATATTGCGAGTCCACTCAATATTACCGTGCAAAGAGTGAGCAGATCGAGTATGTGACAATCCTGACCCCCTTTCCTCCCCTCTTATTCCACCGACGCATTTAACAAGAAATGTGAAGTCCTCATTGCGCAACATCAATTCAATACTAGAGGAGTTTACCAACTTCGAGACCCCAACCTTCACGTTTGCTGATTTTCGAATTCTATTCTGAAGTAACTATGGTAAACTCTGCAAATCAATACAAGAGCAAGGACAAAAACATTTTGGAAGCGTTTACAAATAAAGTGACTTAGAACTTGATTCTCGTGTTTTATCTTCCAGCCATGGATGTTTGGTTTGTGCTATAACTGTGGCCAGTGTACTGAAAATACATTTTGAAAATGATGTCATCAAATGTTGTAAATTGCATATGAACATTTGATATCCAAGGGTACAAACACCAGGAGAGAGAAGATTTTCCCATGGCATGAAACGCAGTTACGTGAATGGAACGTTCAAACCGTTACTTGGTATACTTCAACGACCATCTGAATTAAAGTAACTTCACTGAGACAGCTCTTTACGATCAATTCAAGTTCACCTATGCTAAATCATCCTACTGGTGATTTTTGAAAATTTTATGGTTTTTCTAAAACTACATGTTCGTGGATTTAAGCCTATATAACTGATCCCTTATTGACTCATAAATGCTCTTTAGACTGCTGCTCATAAGGGACGTATCATCGCATATATCATCCAAAGTACAACGGCCTTCATTACAGTTGAAAATTTTGGCGTCGCTTGACCGTTCATTTTCATCTCTCTTCCTTTTGTCCGACGGCTATAAATAAAGATAATGCGATCGCCCAAGAACACGCTTTTAGAGTGTATTATTCAAATTCAGCTTGAATTTTATGAATGCGCCTTTGATAGCTCGTGGCGCTTAATTATATTTATTTTGACCTCGTTTCCTTTCACAACCGGCCTTGTCATTGCAATCCCTTGACGCCTTTAGGGATCAGTAATTCAAGTTGCGTACAAAATTCTCATTAGGCGCACTCTCCTCGCAAATTCCAACGATTCAATTCTCTTTCAATCTCTTGCCACTTATGTGTGAGAGTCTTCTCTTTCCTCGTTGCTTTTCAAGACCGGGGGATAATTTTATCGCTCGAAATTTGAATTGTCACGCAACATTATGGCTCCTGGCATATTTTGCGATCGGACTGTTTTTATTCTCGGTCTCGAGCCACAACAGATCGAGATGTCCGGAAACGTCGGACGTTCATCTCCGGGTAATCGGATCATCATAAACGTCAAGGCAGCTTTCGAATGCTCCAACAATGGATAAGAATATGTCGGCTCGATTTCGCCGCTCGGCCGTGTACAACTGTTCTCTTTCGCGAACAAAAAAGCGTGGCGAGCAAAGGCTCGTGCATTCAGATTTCAATTTCAAATTTCCTTATTGATTCCCATCGAACAAGGGTCGAGTTTTTTTCGGGAGCGCGAAGCCTAGGCAGCCGATTTATCAAGCGTAGAGCACGAAGCGTCCACAACACAATCTCGCAGCTTCCGCGAAACTTATTATGAGGTTTCAGTGGCAGCAATGGGATAGAATCGGTGGCGGTGAGCATTGGCATCGCCGGCACTGGAGCGCAAGCGGCTCGCGCTCGGTCACGAGGAGATCTATTAATTGGCGCACACGTGCAGAAGAAAAAGCCCCGAGAGTGAGAGCAAGTCAGATACGTAGCTCGGAGCGTGAGCTTGCGATTTCTAGATTCTACACTGTGAAACTATGGGTTTAATAAGGGTTCGAAAAATTACACAAAGTACGAGTGGTTACGGTGCAAATGGCGCTCGTTCCCGGAAGTACAGAGATAGTGCATGTGACGCGCTTGTCACTCTGGTGACGATCCGGTAGGACGCAATTACGCGACATCGAAGCAGATTTAATGTAAAGGTCGAGGAAAAAGTATCCAAGCAATAGCGAGTCAAAATACATTATCCGAGAAAGTGATTTGTGTCATATATACGTAGAGTGTGCAATAGAGGATTTCCAACGTTGTTTTTTATCAGTTAAGCATCTTTCACACACCGATAAACAGATAACAAACTGTGTGTGACGATGCACTTGGTTCTCAAAATAGGCAAATTTAATCTCCGGCTCATTTTGATACATCTAACAATGAAATACGTAGTTCAGACCAATTTCTAAATGACAGCCTTCATCCCTTGTTCGCAATTGTTATCTTACAAGCGAATTAATATGGTGCTCCTCTTGGAGAAAGGAAAGAAATACAACGTTCCTCGTAGAAGTTATTGGAATTTCAAGATTGCTCAAGGCCTTGATGTCTACAGAAATGTTTGGTGAATAATCAAAAATTTTCTTCGCTGATCTGAGTTGATCACATTCTGATTCGACATAGCTATGGCGCGATAGGTAATCACTATTACGCTGCGATGCCGAGCTCTATACGTTGAATTAAAATCGGATTAGAAGAGTTAGGCCCACGTACCCTCCATTACATTTCTATGCATAGAGGATACAATTCATCCGTTGGCGTGTTCCGATCTACTCCGACGTTGATTGATTATAGATGTCACCGTGTGTGGGTAATCAGTTCATCAACGGGGAAAAAATTTGATTAATCGAACGCCAGTGCAAGGAACTTCACTCCATCAGTCGCACCGCTTAAAAATCACGTTCCACATTCCGTCGATAAAATAACTCGTAACATAGACATTCCAATGGGGTCGTGCTTATTTTTGTCATTTTCTTAAGCTCTTGGTGGGTGCATTTTTCCATGTCATCGTATATCCTCTCCGCCTTAGTATACCAATGTTGTTTTGAGAATTGGAAATGATAGACGAAACCATCACCACGGAAATCTGACGTGGGCATTGCACCTCAAATTACAATCGGCAAGATTTTGTTCGCTGGAAATTTCCGAATGAAGGACAACGATCTTTTTCCAGCGATGTATTCAAATGGGGCTTACAAAGGCGAGAACAAATTCCGATCTGGTCTGGGAGTAGCTACCTCTGCCGACAATAATTGAGGACACTTGATTTTATAGCGGTTTAGGTGAACGTAACAATATTAGTTCAAACGATTATATTTAATAGAAACGGTTAAGGTAGCTCTAGGGCGTAAGCGAAAATTACACACACTGCAGAAGCCAAAAATATTCCAGAAGATACTTGAAACCTCAATTAATCGATATTCGTCGAGAAGCAGTAGGGTTATTCTAATCCTTGCAGTATTACAAGCTATTCCTCGCGTAAAGTCGAATACTTTGTGTGCTTTATCATTCGGCTTTGGGCTATGTCGTAGCCACGCACCCGCCGGATGAAAAGCCGTTCCCAGATTCTTCGAAACTCTTAGCGATTTGGGCCAAAAGAGGAGTAGACAACTGTAGATTCGAGTATATAGAACAAATAGTCGTCTACTCGTTATTTCTTCCAAATCGCTAAGGGATTCGAGGAATCTGGGGCTTCCTTCCGTGCGGCGCGGCGGACGCTTGCACGGCTCCGATATGCTGATGCACGACTCAAATGATTACGTAGGATTGTAGCATACTTTACTTATATATCACCTTTTATGCTTCATATTTGACGTATTCTTTCCGAGAGCTTGCAATTATAAATCTATAGCTCCATCAGGCACGGAGAAAAGATAACATGTAGAGTCTTTGTATTGATGAATCAAAGATAAGGAGGACTACACGCCTCAAGTTTATTCTTCAGAATTCAAGGTTTGCGGTAGAAAGTTGACGTAAATGGCCCCTCTTGTAAACTACTCTTGTCGAGAGTAATGCCGTGGTCATTCCCATTCTGACATTAACGTTCCAAATCTGACTTGATTTTCAACGACTGACATAAAGCAAGATCCATATTGTAGCTCGTTAAGAATTTGCCGTTACAGCAATAACAGCCGAGCGCAAGCGATCTACATGTGTCGTGATCATTCCAGATGAAGCCATCAACGGTATAATGTGTTTGGATTTCTTCTGCACAATGTAGAGGGGAGTGGGCGGTATTGGACATTTTTGAGATTCCGGCTATCTAATGATATTACAGTCTACTTACAATGTGTCTACTTCAAGTTCAAATCGGGAAAAAGTAATGATTAAAAAAAATGTTTACAGCCCTAGGTCTCGGTTTTCACCCTCGTTCTATACTTAAAAAAGTTTTTCAGTTAACAAAACCAAAGGTGATGTTAGACACAAATTTTATGGTGAAATCAATGTATCCTTTGCACATGCTTTGAGTTTTTTTTTGACATTCCAAGAAGAGCGTTATATTGAAAGCTTTGATTTGCCTAAATTGATCGGAAGGGCGATCAGGAAGACGTATTTTCATCGCGGTATTCCGACTAAACCGTTCCACTGATATGCATTGTCAACACTCTTCACCCTTTTTGGCGAATTTGTAATAAGTTTGATTCAATTTGGTTAATTTTGACCCACGATAGCTCATAATCGTCGTCTTCTGGTGTAATTTCTGTATGTAGGAGTGGTGATATAAATGGTGCACAGCCTCGCAAGCTATTTGTAGGTTTGTTTCCGCGTAAAATCGTGTAAGCGGTTGAAAAAATTGGTCTGCGCTGTTTGAGCCTGCGAGGGTATCCTCCTCAATGGTCTGGCTATGCGCAGCTCAGGAAAATATGAGTCTGGGCTAGCAATGAATTGACAATATAAGAAGGACATTGCAATAGTCCAATATTGTACTTCTCTCCACTATGATGTACACGGATAACCGCGCGCACATTATGCCCAATGTCTGATGGATGTCACCACGCAGTCTGGTATGCGTGAGCCTCGAATCGAGCTTGGAATTGCGTGCGTCCCCTTGTGTGAGTGAAAAATCTATGTATTTGGTATATTTCTCAGAGTTTCCGTTGTTTACCGCCAGATACTTTTTTTTGCTTAAATTTGTCGCTACAGGGTGTCTCAGAAGAGCCCCCCTTCCCCCTCCTTCTCCCAAACCTACCAACTCGGAAGTGTGGTTATATGGAAATAGAAAACCGAGTAGAAAACGCCCGAGACATATGTTTCGGAAAATTGCGGTGTGACGTTGTCACCACGCGCCAAGCTTGTCGAGTATGTGTGTGCGGAATCTCCAGATTCTATCTCTGAGAACTGTATGATGATTAGAGCATCGTCGAATAGGCGGCTGTGGTTTCTCCGGTTAGACGCTTGACTACCGTGAAGAAGGTCACGGGTTCAAATCTCCGCGGTTCCGATGAAAGATCGATCGCTTACTCTTTCTGAGAGCTTTCGATTTTTCCTAAATTCCCACGTGGCAGAGAAAAAGCTCAGGTTTGACCATATGACCTTTGGGCATTTTTTAGAAGTCAATCTCATTTCTTCAAAAAGAGACCCCTATTTTTGACTTCGTATTCTGAAATCACCAAGAATTTTACCTTCAAATATTGTGTTTCATAATTTTTCAGATGACGCTTACGAGTCATTTGAGTGTTAAAACTCGGGCAGCGCAACCAGAGCTGAGAAGGAACCCTCTTGGATTCGAAAAATCATCGACGGAAAAGATTTTTTGAGCCCATTTAAACTCCAAGCCATGAGCATCTCGATCCACCACGATCGTCACAATTTTTGGGGAACAGTTTTACGAATATCCTTGAAATGATTTCTAGGGACTCGCGGATCTCAACTCCTCTATTATATAGTATTTCAGCGTGGCAGGTCTTGGGGGAATGTTGATAAATCTTTGAATAGAGAGCGTTCCTACAACTCTGTCACGTTGGAATGCTACTAGAAGATTTGGTTGCAAATAATTCCCTGGAGTCATTTGAAAATTTTTGGTAAAATTGTATCTGAACGTTGAATCATCGTCATCTCAGGATCCGAGGTGAAATAGATCATTATTGTTCAGGGCGCGTACGCACATTACGGGAACTAGGACAGGTTATTTCACGTGTTTCACGCCCGAAGTGGCCGTGCAAGCACATAGTAAAGGTTTTCAAAGACTTGAGAGACATAACTTCCCAGTTGCGCCTCAAGCAAGACACTCTGGATAGAAATTCTACTTCAGTAGCAGTCAATCGAGAACGATCACCATTTTAATTCTCTTCACTTTCATTCAGTGCTCAGTCGAAAGAGAATTACGGGGTGGAGCGCGCTAACGGCAAAGGGTCTCAGAGCCATCCCCGATCTCTGCTCGGAAACTTTCTTAATTGCACTGACATCGTTTCCGTCCACGTACGTTCGGAGGGCGCCTCCGATAAAATGTTATCGATATTCCTTCAAACTCTACACTTTGGCACTTCTATCGCATCTAGGGGCGCATTAGATCGAAGTGGTGTGAGTTGTAGATATGCCGGAGCGCAGTCTTCGATAGCGATTAAAATGCTCTCGGGGGCAGATGCGGCAGGCGAACTACATGCGAAAGTGGGGAGAGCCAGAACGAGGTGGCCATGTCGAGGGGGAGTCCGAACCGGCGGCCAGAGCGAGAAAGCCGATGCCGCGAGATATTCCGGGCCGGCGAGAGCGAGAGCGACGGAGACGAGGTATGTACCAAATGAGGAGGCAGCAGGCGCTTGCTCTGGCCGCGAGTACCGCTATGCCCCAACTCGCCCCGGGCGAAGCGCACATCCATATACCTGTATACCTACCCACCTACCTCGCTCAGCTCAAAGCCTCCAAGCGGCAGCTCGGTCGTGCTTAATCTCGCGCAGCCTCTCCGCACTCTCGTGCACCAAAGTGCAAGCGGCTTGGGTCACGCGTTCACCCTCTCATCGTTGTTATCCGCGAGTTACATGTGGCCCGAAATCAAAACGCGCCCGTGCTGCAACTTGCGACGGACTCTACGCATGCGAGGCCGGATGAGCTTTTTGAGAGACGAGTCGGCGGATTCTGCAACAGCCGGACTCGGTGGTATTTTACTCGCGTGTCTTGTCGATATCCGTCGATACCACCCGACCCGTTGCGAGGAGTTATACATGGGTCCATTGCAGACTCGCGCGAATTTTCTGAAGCAGAGCGTTCGATCGCTCCAGCGCCGCGACGAATATTGATCCGAATTACTCGCGGCCTTGTGGGCGACAAGAGACCGGCCGAGGGGAGCGTTTTTTTTTAATTCTGATATCGCAGCTGCAGTTTCGGCGGTGCACTTTCTCTCCGAGCAGTCCGAATGATTCCCGCGGCTGCGCCTTGTACCTTACATATTTTGCAAACGATGCCTGGGCAACAGCGAGAAGATTGAGTTATCCCGCGCGAGTCGAAAGGGGCAATTCGGCCCCGACCGGCCAAACTACACCTCTCTCAAGAGGCGCGCAGACGTCATGGCGAATCAGGTGCAATCAAAAGCGCATCTGCAACGGGAAGTCGAGAGACGAACGAGCGGTCGGGCTGATTATTGGGCGGGCAGAAACCGAAACGCGTATATAGAAAAAGACATTTTCGGGAGGCCCAAATTTATTTGGCTCGTGAGAGAATCCGAGCGTTGATAGTATCTTGAATGAAGATTGCGGGTGCTATTTGGCAGATTGGCCGAGTTGTTCGTAATCGCCATTGCTCGGACGACCATTTCTCGATTGCCACGTCCCAATGACGCTGATCAGGTCGCTTTGCTCCTGTAAAGCGACCTGACCACCGACTCCAAATGGTTAGCTGTGATTGTGCGTGAAAGTATAATTTCAGCGAATTCTTTTAAGACCATTGCAGAGGTCGTCAATCTCACAATCACGCTTTGATTGAACCAGTAAATTTTTTCCGTCAATTGTCTCGAAAAAAAGATTCTTGGTAAAAACCAATCCACGAGTGGATCGTCTGCGTTACCTTAACACGCATTTTTTCAGCAAATGGAAATGAAAACTCGATCCAATTTTTATCTTGGCCATTTGCTTGATGTAGTGATGCCATAAAGCTCCGTGTTTCGCTACCGAAGGGATGCCCAATAAGGAGTATGGTAAGATTCTATTTTCATCTCATTTATAATTATTTCATGGTGGTCATCACTCTTTTGGCTGAAATTTGGTGAAACTTACATTTTGCAATATAGCACCTCGCAAATACTCTTCAATTTCCAGAGATCCGGCGTATCAGATGAATATTGAACGAGAAACAAGATTAAGTCATTTTTCGGCTCAAAATGATGCTGGGAAAAAGTATGAGGTTCTGTACCCTGCAATCAACTGGCAGCAACTTCTCGTTACCTCGTTAAGAGCGAGGAGAAATATGAGATTGTGGCACCAATTAATTGCTTGATCAAACACCGCGGCGCCCCAATTTTCATCACTGTGGAAATACATCGGCCCTTGAAAAATTGGAGGGGCCACTGAGCGTTGAGATAAAATAACTTCCTCAATCACAAAGATGAAAATTTTTTATAAACATAATTGATCGAAGATTGGCGGCATCTACCTTAATGCTGGAAAGATATCTGGGATCTACATATTTAATGAAATAAATTTACGATGTGATTTCATGCTTTACATTTTATCCTTACAAGATAATTTCGATTACTCTGAGAAGGAAAGAGAAAAACTCAGAGAATCGAGTCTTTGAGTTGTCAAATTATTGAGTTGGCCGATTATCCCACAGATTGGTACCAAAGAAGCTGAATATTTGCATTTGCATTGACTTCTTGGAGCTTATTGAATTCCTGTTGAAAGAGCTGGTGCCTTCACCCGTAGTGATTGATTCTTCCCTCAATTCTTCCCGAATCCTATTGTACATATCATGTGAGCACTCTGGAATAAGTGGGTATGATTCGTAATAGAGATTTAAGGGATAACTCTGAATGATTAGAGTTTTGCCTTGTCAACTGTTCTTCGATTATAATGTTTCAGTATGCATGTAGAGGTGATATTCTTCATTGATCATAAGGAAAATTGGATTGTCGATGAGAACAGTTGTTATTCTTCCTCGATTGAAGGGGGGGGGGGAATACTTTCATATGATAAGGAGAAAAAAATGCTCTAGTTCTCGATAAGAGTTATAAGTAGACCGCCATCTTCTGGTACATCTTCATCTGGAATGTCGTGATCTGAATTCATTAGAGGATAGGAAACATTAGACTTTTCTTTTAGGTTCTGGAACTTGGACTTGCATAGAATTTTCCGTAAAAACATCTCTGCTGATGATGATTTTTCAGTACTTTCCTCAATGAATCTGTAACCTTTGGTATTGTCAATATAACCTATAGAAAAATACATTTCTGAGATTTATACTCCCATTTCGGACGTTTTTCCTCTATTACGTGAACCATGGTATCGGAACCAAATACTTTGAGGTGAGCAATGTCTGTCTTGCTCCCTGAAAAAATTTCTTCTGGAGTAACTCCCCCTAGAGCTCGTGTCATTAATCGGTTGATCGAGTACACTGCCATTGAAACAGTTTCAGCCCAATAGGCGACTGACAACTTTGTATCTTCTAGCATGGTCCGAGCCCTTTCGACCATATTACGGCTATACGGCTCAGCCAAACTATTTTGCTGTGGACTATATGGAAAGCTTATCCGATGATTCATGCCTTAGTTAGCTATAGGTGAACCGGAAGACTTTTATTCACGTACTCGTTGCCATTATCAGATCTCAAATTTTTGATCTTATTACCAGTTAGATTTTCAACTGAGCTTGGTATTAAACCTATTTTTCAAAGACTTCGTTCTTGAATTTAAGGAAGTGGAGAGATAGCTTCTGGCATTTATCATCGATTAGTATGAGGGAACACTCAGCACCACCCGTCGATGCATTTTTCATTGGTCCATATAGGTCGGAGTGTACGAACTCATAAACTTCTTCAGATATTTCCGCTGAATTTGGACATTGTGGTCTATTTTGTTTGCCCGTTGAACAAGATTCACATGGATCATTCAATTTGCTTTTCAAAATGCAATCTGTGACCGTACCAATTTACAGGAGTTTTTTGCTGGTATGGTCGAGTTGACTTGAGTAATCTTCTATGCCCTGATCAAGCATCTATTTTCTTAGGTACTGTTGCTTTTGAAATGAAAGCTTTGTTACTGAAGAGTTTCCATTTGTTTAGACCATCTGCTTCGTCTACAGCCATTGCAGTTAAGAAGGGTCCTCTGGTATGCCGGGGATAATTCTCGATGACATCTCCAAACTCGACGAAACTCCGTAATTACTTTAATTGGGCCTTGAAGAAAACCATGGTGAATTTGGACGCCTCAAAAATTTGTTGTTCAGGAGGTAACGGTCATCGAAATCCAAATGCTTATCTTATTCCTGACTTATTTGTGACGTATGGTGGATTTTTTGACGAAATTTATTTTTCCTGGTAGGAAAAAGTTACCCGAGCCCTCTAAAATAACCGCTCAGTGTTTTCTAGGCATTGATGAGACTATGAGAAAAGTTTCATCAAAAACTCGCTGTTACAGCCCTGTTAATTTCAGAAAAATCGAGTTTTCTCCATAAGCCTACACGTTAAAGTGGCCAAAATAGGCAGACTGATAACGTCCGTGCAAGGTACCCTAGCTTCTCAAAGATTTGCAAATGACTTTTTCTCGTCGAAATGAGCATGTATACGGAATTTCATCGAAGACTCGCTGTTGATTCTCTACGAGGGGAACTCCCTTAAAACACCGTTTTGATCCTAAATGTTGCAATAATCTCCCTTGAATATAATTTTGCACTTATGTCACTTAGCCAAAACTCACACTGAAAGTAAGTTACATGCCAAGTCCGGAGCATGAAATACATCTTTCGCTAGAACTGTTTCTCTGCAGTGATTGTTCACCAACGAATCAAGCTTGATAAAAGCGCTGTCACGTGACTCGAGTCAGCCACCATCAGCCATAGTAATCGGAGTATTAGCTGGATCTGCTTCAGAGTTAAAAAAGTCTCTGTTTTGGCTCATGTGAGAACTTGCCCCTGAATCTAGACAACACGTACCTTTGCCTAATTCACTGGAACTATTCTCACTCTAGACAAACGAGGTCATGAAAACGTTGTGACTGCTAGTATTTCCTGAAATGTTACTATCGTTTGTCATCTTGAGTGTCCTTTTTTACATGAGTTTTCTTTCACCAGGGTCGAGCAAAATACAGATTCCGATTGTAGTTACAGCAACGTGATTTCTATTGACGATTCTTATTACTTGGCTTGAACTTTTCTTTTCTGTACTCACAAATACAACGTATTTGATAACCTGTGCTTCGCTACTCAACCTGCACACCTTGTAAAAGTTTGGCCTTTTTGAACTCACCAGTGATGTTTGCA